>JAOEJI011061789.1:0-13006 GCA_025448255.1 Umimayanthus chanpuru
AAAGAAGGTTGCCCTAAGTTCAACCCTCGACCAGGCTGGGGATTCAACACGGGACCTTCTGGTTGGCAGTCGGAGATCTTACTGCGCTAACTTTTGCGTGCGTTAATTCTGTCTAAATAGGGAAACGTCAACCATTGTCAAAAATGTCTTAATTTTGTTATCTTGGCCCGGTTGTACGAAGAGTGGCTAACCTTATCTAGCGGATAAATCCCTACCCAGTGGATAAAATTTGCTCGATGTCCAATCAAAATTAAGACCGTGCCAATATTATTCGTTGGGTAGGGATTTGCCCGCTGGATAATGTTATCCACGCATCGAACAACCGTGCCCTGGAAGCTAGTTAATCCATTCCCATAACTAACTGTAACATACAGGTGTGTTTCTATCCCAGGCGCCGTGGTCATCACTGACGGAGTATTCGCTCTCCCGGATGCATCAGCTCTTGACTCTTTACTAGCGCAGCTCAGGGCTAGTACAGTGTGCTGCTCATTTCTCAAGCTGGGCAGTGCATTTCATGCTCATGGGAGGTAGGTCGGGACAATCAACTCGTCAGAGATCGTGACCAGCTCAATCTGGAAGCTATACTCTAGCTCAGAGTATTAACAAACGTAATTACTGGCGCATCTGAGGGCCAGCACAGTGTGCTGTTCCTTTCTGAAGCTGGGCAGTGCATTTCGTGCTCACGAAAGCTAGGTCGGGACAGTCAACTCGTCAGTGGTGTTTGTGACCAGTTTAGTCTGGAAGCTGTGCTCTAGCTCAGAGTATTAACAAATGTTATTACTAACGCAGCTCAGGGCCACACAGTGTGCTGCTCATTTCTCAAGCTGGACAGTGCATTTCACGTTCACGGGAGGTAGGTCGGGACAGTCGACTCGTCAGTGGTGGTCGTGACCAGTTCAGTCTGGAAGCTGCATGTGCTCTAGCTTGGAGTATTAACAAACGTAACGGCTGGCGCAACTCAGGGCAGGCACAGTGTTTTGCTCATTTCTGAAGCTTGGCAGTGCATTTCATGCTTACGGAAGGTAGGTCGGGACAGTCAGTTCGTCAGGGTGGTCGTGACCAGTTCAGTCTGGAAGCTGCATGTGCTCTAGCTCGGAGTATTAACAAGCGTAATTACTGGCGCAGCTCAGGGCCAGTACAGTGTGCCGCTCGTTTCTCAAGCTGGGCAGTGCATTTCATGCTCATGGGAGATAGGTCGGGACAGTCAACTCGTCAGTGGTCGTGACCAGTTCAGTCTGGAAACAATGTTCTAGCACAGTGTGTTAACAAATGTAATTTCTGGAGATTGAGTGATCGAAGAGAACAAATTAGACAGAAATCGATATTTCTGTGGTATGTCGGTAGCCAACAACAGAGACTGGTTTGAGTCAGTCAAAGCGTACCATGGGTTAAGTATATTAGATGAGTAGAGCACGTGGTTAGCCGGCCATTCTATGCTTGGACTCTACTTATACACTTGGATAAAACTTCTTATTTTATTTTCTAAAATTTGTAATTTTATTAACACCGTAGCATTGTTGTAAGACTACAAGAGTTCACAAATTTCTTTGTTGTAAGTCGGAATAACAATGATGTAAGACAGAATGATATTCTGTAAAGTCGATAGCATTATCTAGACCCCGGAGGAATGTGGCTGCACTACTTTGCTAGGGGAATACCTTTCCAGTTTTTCCCACGGTTTTTTTTAATGATTTTTCGTATCCGGCAGTGGTCACAAGCTTGTGAATCTGTACAAGAGGGCTATCGCCTGAAGTTGTTATATACTGTGAATGTGTACATTATTAGTGATCCAAGCCTGCTCCACGAAAATGAACCAAATTGGCTTTATTGTTTTGTTATGTAGTGGAGCGGAAATGCCACTTTCACAATCATATACAGAGCAAAGTAAGGGTTTTGATAGTGGCAAAAGACCCTGTTTATACTTTTCTGGGACGTTTTTTAAGTTTTATCTTTTATCACCTTTCATAAAATATCCATCTTTTTACCTTCTTCACCCAATCTGACATGTTTACAAATCGTGTGGGCCCGCCAGTAGAAACCCTAGCATTGTTCTGTACATGGTTGTGAAATTGGCCTTTAGTCCCGGTCATACCAGTCATTTGCAAACTCAGTTTTGATTGATCTTTGTATGAAGCAGGAACAAAGGTTGTTAGGTATCCATGAACATAATGAATTTTTGTAAAGGTTTTTCTTAATCTTCTCTTTGGGCATTGGACATTTTCCTTGGTATTCCTTTCGCGAATTCAGTTTTATGGTTATGTTTTTTTGTCAGCCTGGGTTACATTCCACATTGTGATATGATGCAGTTCATTGCCAAGGCAACGTCGGGTGCGTATCTGGCCAGGACACCCCCCGTGGACAGTACTCCTAGAAGGACAGATGGCGTTCCGCAGATGAATCTGTACCACAAGACCTTCTTCTGCTGGATCTTCCAGAGAGATTGTGACCTCAGCAAGATAGACTCGTGGATGGGTATGTTTGGTTTATTTTCTACCAGGAGGGTAAGGAGCAGCAGAAAGAGTGAGAGGAGGGGGGTGGGTGGGATTGTTGCAGTTACAGTAACAATAGCTTCATTGATATGACCATCACAGTGCTGTCAAAGCTTGATGACCTAACTGGAACAAGTTCAGTTGCACTAAAATATGTTAGAACATGGTAAAAGATGTACAATATACAATTTTTTAAGAAACATAAATTCCTCGTGTTTTAAAGCAGTTGTATACAAACAAACAAACAAACAAACAAACATACATACAAAGCAATATCTCCATGGCAATTTGAAAGGTCTGCATTAAGATGATTGAGATAATTTCCTTTCGTAGTAAAAATGAAATTTCAGTTTTAATTTTCGTATTAAGTCCTTTGTATATGTTTACACTTTGAATCATATATACGTTTTACATTAACATATAAAATGAATTTTGTCTTCTACCTTGATACGTTCAGCCTCAATACAAATCGGACACGTCTTTTGCTCACGTAATGAATTTTAGTCCCACAGTTCCAGACAGAGGTCGATGCTGGAAGTGTGGGTGATGCAATAAAACAAAACTTTGTTTTTTATGTGCAGGAAGTGCAGTGGATCTTGATAGCGATCTGGCACGGCCGAGAAGTGGCAGCAGGTACGAACCATGAAATAATGGTATACATTGAGAAGATCCACATTGCAAATTATGTTGAAGAGTAGACTAAATATGATATAAGCTACTAAGAAGCTGCTGGAAAATTTGCCAATTATTTGGTAGACAATGGTAGACAGGTCAATTGTCAGTTCTTACTGATATACCCGTGCTACATACGACGGTTATGCGTACCTGCCTACTAACGTACGTATATACAAGTTTTAAAAATAACGTTCAGAAAATATGACCAACTTTGTAGGCTGTCTTATGTAGCCCAAAATATTTGCTGGCTATTTTTCAAGAAGTAAAGTGTGTGTATAATATTATTGCGCTGGTGTGTTTCAGCCAATTAGAACGTACGATTCACGACATGTTTGCTTTTAAAAAGTAAACCAGACTTGACCTCAGTTCGCCAATAAATGAAAACAAAGTGCTCTTCAGAAGCAAAATAGTCTTGTCTTAAGTTATAATGCGAAAACAAAAGTCGCTGCCACGAAAGACGTGGTTACATCGAAACAGCTGTTGTGTCCATTGAGTATTCTGCCAGGTAATTCGTACATTTTAGCCATTAAAAGATGTGTGGTTTTGTCCAAGATTAAAGGAAGTACCATCGAAATACCAATTTTATGTTTTATCATTTGACACTCTGTTTAGTTCCCTGTCGTATGCCCTGAGCGAGTGGGAAAAGAACGCGTTGCAGCCATCAATGAGGAAGAGACAGCTAGAAACGAAACTTCACACCAGTATTTCAAGGTGCGTTATTCACCAGTAAAGTCCCGATGGAACAGTTCTAGGAATCCTATCGGGGGAAGTCGAACGGAATTGATATAACAAAATGTATGTATCACCTCTGGGATTTTTATTTATTCCATGCCAAAGTAAATACAGCCAATCAGAAGCCAGGAAATCCGTTGCGTATTCTGCGTATGCAACGGGTAATATACGACGGGGTAGTATTCAACTCTACTTTCCCGTCATTACTTGCGCGCAACAATTATGCTTGTGTCCTTTTCTTGTCCTTTTCAGGACTTCTCAAAATTAGTTTCGATCACTCGCGAACAGTTCCAATCAAATCCGCAATTGATCGATAATTTCCGAAGACTTCGGAAGATTTTCCGAAAATTTTGAAAATAACAAAAACTCCTCAAAACGGTTTGAACCATTTCCGAAGTTTTCCGAAAATTTTCCAAAGGTTTAAAAATTTTAAAAAAAGCCTAAAAAAGTATTTGAACCGTTTCCGAAATTTTCACAAAATTCCCGAAAATTTTCAGAAATCGTAAAAACTCCTCAAAACCGGTTTGAAGAGTTTTCAAAGTTTTTGGAAATTTCCGAAGATTTTCAAGCTTTTCTGAAAGTTTTCGTAAACTTTCCGAAGATTTAGGGGTGGGATAAAGTAGTTATGCAGTGCCCACTCGAAAGCATCGAATAACTAGTATATACGACATATTAATTTGTCAATTGTTTACATAGAATTGTCTTGGGACTGATCACGGTAACTTCAACGTTGAAGGAAACAGAAAAGTAGTTCGAGTTGTGAGTAAATAAGAAAGAGAGTGTCTTTAAGAAAATAATTTACCTTGAGTCGAGAGAATCTCGAGTTGTCGAGGGTTTTACAATAAACTATGCTATGTCTGCGAGTCAGGAGAGAGAGGATCTAATCAAGGTTTTCATAACATTACTCTACCGGACACAAGAGTGTAAGAACTTATAGCGTTTCTCAAATTTGATTTCAGTGTACTAAGTGTGCGGCTACGAGAAGGCTATACCATTCAAGATATTTCCTTTACAAAAGGTGAGGTATATCAACCATATGACCATGTTGTGTAACCACTGGGTTTTTTTTACTAATAATAATCTATTTACAAACTTGTATTTTTTCTTCACAATTTCACAAGTTGTATTTGTCATAAATTGGCATTATTTACATTTACAACTTATTTAAGGAGAAGATACATACAAATAAAACAGTTAAATGAGAGATACTAATGAAGAACAAAAGAGTAACACTGAAGATTACTCTGAAGATGACTTAGTAAGTTGAAAACGTTTAGTTTTAAAACATTCAAGAAACTTTTAACATTTTTAATACCTTAACAGGCGAGTTATGAACAATGAAGAACAAAGTTTTGCGAATTTTCCTTACTTTTCTTAGTTTCTTCACGGGCTAAAGAAAGGTTTCCATTTCTTTGGTACTAACTGTGTTTTCTTTTCTTTTACGGCCCAGTTTCCATCTCCAGTTGATATAGCGACTTTAGATTTTGTTTGTTTGGGGTCTATTTGGTGAAGTTTGCAAGTAAAAATGTATTGTCTGGCTTTTAACGTTAATTTAATCTAAAAGCAGACCTAAAGTGGCCATTGATTCTTCGTTTTGTGATGTCACATCAACCTTCCATGTTTATTTAAGTGATATGGCAAAAGAATGTTAAAACACTGAAGTGCAGAAATTTACAATAATAAAGCAAAATCATTTACAATATATGGTATTGAAACAAGTTAGAAATTCTAACTTAAAGTGTATATATCACTTGTGGTTTTTTCCATGTTTAGAATCTACTTAACGTTTTGATAAACATAGCAAATTTTTTTTTTTGATTTGGATTTATTTTTGTGGGCTGGCGCAATTAGCATTCAAACAGGCGAAATTTTACTTCCGGTTTCAGAATGACCGCGCAAAAGGAAGAATGCATATGTGGGTCCAAGTTGGGACATAAGTTCACATTAAAATGTGGGATTTTACGGTATTGGAGATGGCTTTAAGACTAGCCTTCAGAGCAGCCACCTTGAGACAGTAAAGCTCTGCTCTCAGAACGAAATATTCCATTGGTTGCTGAACAATAACAGTAACAACAACTGACACTTTTTAACAATGTACTATTGTATATTTGTTTACGGATGGTCAGTTTTAGGGTTAAGGTTTGGGTTACTTATATTGTCTTTTTATCCAATGGGATCTTTCGTTCTAAGAGTAGAGGTGTCCTCCTTTGAGACGCCCACTGCGAAGGAAATTAGGCGGCAGCTTGGGAGGCTACCTTAAGACACACTGAACCGCAGCTGATGGATAGTACGACTTTATTCTTAGGCGGGAAACAGCTGGAAGTGAGGCTTACTCTTCCATGGAAACAGCACGTGCAGATAGATTACTTAGCGACATCGGTAGGTTGATGAGTGTGTGCGAGGTGTAGTGAGTGATAGGTTGATGAGTGCGTGCGAGGTGTAGTGAGTGCAGTTGGTAAGATCTCTCACTGCCAACCAGGAGGTCCCGGGTTCAATCCCCGGTCTGACTGAGCGTTGAACTTTGGGCGATCTTCTTTCGCTACACCGTCAGTGGACAGGGACGTTAAGCCGTTGGTCAAGTCTCTCGACGTTTTATCTGGGGAATTAAAAGCAACCCAATCTTGTGTTCTGTTAACTGGGGGGTGCAACTTGATGTCTCATACTAATGCACTAGATTGAATTTTGTCTCTCTCTCAGTGTGGGCCGATTTCCTTTCTTTGCACTTCGAAATAACACATTTGCCGCATTTAAACAATTTCACCTTCACTGTTGTGATGACACATAATAGAGACCCATTACTTATAGGTCAGCTTGGATTAGATTTTTTGTAACACCTTCGTGTAAAAGAGAGATGAAAATGGATGCAATTTTGCTTCACTTGTGGTATCCATGGAAAACAAACAGAATCTGTTTGTCAGTCACTCAAACAAAAAAGCATTCTCTTGATCTGTCTGTCTGTCTGTCTCTTTGTCTGTCTTTCTGTCTATCTGTCTGTCTTTTTGTTTGTTTCTCTCTCTCTCTCTCTCTGTCTCTGTCTGTCTCTGTCTGTCTGTCTGCCTGTCTGCCTGCCTGCTTGAAGAAAGTGATGTTTATTTATCATTCCAGGCCTGGCCTTTAAGCAACACAGTGTGAGTACCACTTTTAATACTACTCATAGTTCCAAACTAAAAGCAATTTTCATATTTTAGAAGTCATTTGACATAGATCATTGTTCTCATCAAGAAAAGGAAAACCAAGGGACGAGACATATGATCCTGTGGTGGGTGGGGTGGGGTGGAAGAAGGATTTCAGTGCAAAACTTTTTTTCTTGGTCAATGTTTGAAATAATATATTTTTTGTGCTTTCCTAACATAATCTTTAAACTTTTCGGCATGCAAATTATTGAATCGCCTGGTTCGATCGTACTTTTTTTTTCAGTTTCTTCCATTTCCCCCTCCCCTCGACTAACTGGTCGGTCCCTAATGGTTATTTTGTGGGCTTTCGTCAGCTGGTTTAAAACTTTGAAGAACTTTAGTTTAATAAAATATTGTCAAAAGCAAGAGAAACGTTTAAGAATCCGTTTACCTTCTAATGTACTAAAAAGGGGCAGAAATGTAACATGTAAACATAGTGGAACTATTACTTATTTATGGCTTGATTTCTGTTCAGATCGTTAGTCTACATGTGTTGCTAACAGCCAAACATAAAGTTAACAGATCTTTCTCTCCTTTTAGCAACACGACCAATGTGCAAGTTACTGTTGAAGGTCCTTATGAGTTTCTTCATGACGTCACTTACCATACCAAACAACCCTTCACCAGTGGCTATAGGTTAGTGTCACGTGTATCACCATAGGCAGCCCAAGCTTTGTGTTCACATCTGAAGCTAATAAGTACATACCTATAAGTAATTGTATGAAAAAAGTCGATTTCCTGAAATAATAAAGACGGTGTTTCCGTGATACCGGATCAAGTTTTATCCAGTGTGACTTCATCCCGGTTCCATACTGAGTATCTATACTTGCTTACATGATACCAACTAAAGCTTCATTCCGGAACGAGTCGTTCCAGAATGAGTTCATCCCAATAGTCGCCCGCACGTTGCACAAGTATCATTAGGGATCTTACGCACGGGAAGTTCGACGAAAACGTTACAAAACAATAGACTTAATTACAGAATACAATGACGTCACGTGGGAATGCAACCAGCTGGCTATGGTCCTTCGTCTTCTTTAGTAAAGGGAACGTGAAAAGCTCACTTTTGTGGTTTCCAGAGAACGTGAACAACAAAGTACGAAACCATTTCAATCTTCATGCGGCTTCTAATTTTTCACGTTCGCCCACTTTCACACAAAACTAAATAGAAACTAATGAGTTATACAAACAAGAAAAGGGAAAATTGGAAGTTAAAATTTCAGCAGCCGTCTTCGTTGACGTTCCCGTCTTAGTTGCGTAAAGTCCCTTCTGTAAAGGAGGTACAAGCTCATTCCGGTGTTGAATTAGGCACGTGGATTGGTTGGACTGATCAGTTGACTCGTTTTTTCGATCCAGCGATGTTTTTACCGCACTTTCATTCCAGAATACGAGCTTCTATGTAAACGTGGACTGAAATGTTAAATATCATAAATTAATTTAGTTTGTGGACTTTCTCTTTAAATTTGTAAATTTGTAGATGTAAATACTACTAGATTATTGAGTCTGTAAATCCTGATGAAATAACTGTGTTTTTAAAATAAAGATTATGATAATGATAATGATGAAAACTCAAAGTGTCAAGTCTTTAAAACGATGTGACGGACTTGTAACAACAATGAGCTATCTAGAGTTGTTTACTTACATGAACTACATTCAGTCTTATTTATCCAAACTTTGTTGTTTGCAGGGCTAGAGTCATTCAAAGATTTAGACACGCAATGAAGAGGTTAGTACAAAACGTTGAACAGTCATTACTTTTACTGGAAGATACACTACTCGTCAAATTCATACGAAACCACATCCGGGACTGTAGTGGTATGTTTTCCATATCATCACTTGTGACTTGTCGATTTTTCGAAGATTTCCGTAACGTTTTAATTCCTGTCAAGAGATTTCTAAATACATTTTGGACAATTTCCCAAAGTTTCTGAAGTTTTCTAACGATTTTCTGAATTTTATTTTAAATTCGGCAGTAGTTTTTTTGAAAACGTTTTTGGAAAATTCTCAGAAGATTTGCGAAAAAGTTTGAAGAAATTGTAGAATCAATATTTATTGTCATCATACCAGTTTGCAGAGCACGGACGAGCTACTGGTTCACCTTCAGTCGTTTGACTCCAACTCGATCTACTACACCATTCCCGACAGTTCCAAGAAGGGTGTGCCTCTCTTTTACCTGCCTCCTAACTCCAGTGTGCCGGTAAGTGCCTCTCTTTTACCTGCCTCCTCACTCCAGTGTGCCAGTAAGTGCCTCTCTTTTAGCTGCCTCCTGATTCCAGTGTGCCGGTAAGTGCCGTGTATTGTTTCACACTGGTGTCTAAATCGCTGTTACAAACAAAAATGTGTCTGGACCCCTTTAAATATCCGTGATCTTGAAGGAAAGTCTAACCGTTGCGTATGTAATTAAAGAAGTTTATCTTCTGCTACAAAGCGAAAGCAACCTGTAGTACTTTTGTTTCGATGCGAAACATTTTACAAGCTCAAGGTTTGTAAAGGGTTTATTTTACGTTACTAATCCTCACGAGCTACTGGATTACAAAAAGACTGCAACGGTTGAAAACTGAAAGTATAGTATATTGGTCGCACTTATATACATATATTTTCTATCATTTGCTTTGTAGGTGCTATCCCTGCAACAAGCAAGGTAAGGTAGCGATGAAAGATAATTTTAGGTAGTCAAAACGAGGTATGGTATGGTATGGTGTGGTATGGTATGGTATGATACATGTATGGTATGGTATGGTACGGTACGGTATGGTATGGTAGGGTAGGGTAGGGTATGGAATGGAACATGTATGGTATGGTATGGGGGAGAATGGAAGAGTTTTGGATACCCTCGAAGACACAAGGAAATATTTTATTGGGCACATTAGATTGACTTCTTGCAAACACAGAATGAAGACCTCGTCATATATAGTGTTAGATCGCTCTAGGAATCGTTAGAAAAATTGATTATACAACTGCATATGCTGTGGTAAAAGTGTGCATAAAGCATCATTTCATCTTTTTATATCTTTAGCTTTTCCGCTTTTTACGGAAACGTAATGACAATTGTCAGACAAAACAAAAACGATAATAAAATTAAAATATTTTGTTTGGAACCTATAGAGCTTCGTTATATTGTTTTAGAAGTATAGATTCACGTTTTGTTCATTGGGCGATAAAGGAGATAAATTTTTCAAAGTTCGTTAGAGTTTCGCAGTTCCAAATTTTGCGTGTTTGGATCCTGCAGGAAAATCTCGAAATCACAAGAATCACAGTTTGCTGTGTTCTGGAAGCCTGTACTGTCACTGGACACAAACGTGTGGTGAGAACATTATTTTGTACGTTTTTTCCGTTTCTTGAGTTAGACAATTTTGGCCGGTTATTTAGACGAAGTCTAAACCTTAGCAGATGTTCATCCTTTGTTAAGTGGTATTGGGAACTATAACTGGACACTGGTTATTCTTCAGACATTGTTTAAAGAATCGACCATTTTAGTCGATATACGACACATCTTTATGAGTTACGTCTGTAGCAGTGTAATTCAGAAAGATCGTGCAGAGTACTTCGTTAGTAGATGACACACAGAATCATGCTTGTACTTTCGTCTTTGTTGCCACGCTTAGACTGGGCATCTGACAGTTTTAATCTCCAAGTTCTATGCATTAACAGTTTATAATTCTGCAACACTGAAATAGTGAACTGTGAATAAATGTTACGCGATTCAAAGTGCTCAGTTTTTAGTTTGTTTAATTGCTCTTAGAAATTTGAGCAACGAGCAAAGTAAATTTGTTATTATAACATAAATGTGCCTACAGGAGCAGAATGCTCGTCTTTCTTAAGTTCTTCAAAGTGCAGTATTTACTACGACGAATCGTTGGTAAATCAGTACATAACATTGGATCATCTTTTCTAACGTGCAGGCAGCGATGGATGCATTGCCACAGGATCGGAATCATTCTTGAACATGATGTGTACGTAGCGTAGATATTTTCCTTTTTTGTTGCCATTCTTATTCTATCGTGTTTATGTATTTGTTGTTGTTATTATTATTTTCCGTTTTCTTCTGTTTTTCCTCCTCCTCCTCCTCCTCCTTCTTCTTCTTCTTCTTCTTCTTCTTGTTTTACTTGTCTAAGCAGCTGCTATCCTACTGATGGCTCTCACTTAATGTCACTATAGGTTTTTGTTGCTTCACTCAAATACTTTTGACATCGATTGTCATTTCCAATATCAGTGTTAACGTTACTGCAGTCGAAGCTGTTGTAGGTAACCAACTAGTCAGTAGCTTACCACAGAGAAGGGGAAAGGTATCAGACAGACCGCCAAGTTAGAGAGTCTCCCGACAAATTAGAAAAGGCCGCTTTGTTGGGACCTTTAGAAGCTACGTTTTATACTTTCACAGTGTGTGGCATTGGTGAAAAAGGTGTTGAAAAAAACGAACATCATAGTGAGGAAATCATTTGACGAAGAAATGAAAAAAGCTGGTAAACCTAAATCCAAGAAGAAACTGAAAATCGTCTGCTGGAATTGTACAAACAAAGCTAACCAAAAGTATCTACAGTACTCGCAACATTGTTAAGTACAAAGCTTACGTAGTCAAATAGTTTTTTTCAAACTGTCACATGTATGTTTCACTGTGCTCAAGTTGTTCACCATCTTCGCCATCATACTGTAACTGAGAATATATTATTTCCTTTTGTAAGTATCTGTTTTATATAAAATAATTACGCTGTATGATTTCCTTGGATTGTTAATATTACAATAATTTATTTATTATACATTTTTTTCTTTGGCTTCCCTTTTTTGTCGTTGCTAAAAATTCAAAAAGAAAACATTCAGCAAACTGTCTCATCTAGTTTTTTGCAATTACAGTTAGCTGAACACCAAAAACGTTTCAATTTTCTCTCTTTTTTAACGATACAAATATATCACAAAGGATACTCAATAAATTGCTGTTGCTGGTGTTGTTGTTATCAATGGTTTTCAGAGTGCACAGGAAGCTATCCGACAGGCTCAGAAGCTGACGGACCAATAATTTGTTATTTCTTCACTCTTTTGATCTAAGATTTCCCTTTCATTCCGATAGACACTTGAATGTTTTCCCGGACCCTTAGTGAAAGTGTTTTCAGGTCACGCCGGGTCTCGAGCAACCCTCCTCATCCACACACTCTTATACTGACTGGTGCATTATACCTTTTGTGACTTCTTTTACAGGCCGCTGCCAAAAAATCTTCATTTGCCATTAGCCAGTGGTCGTTTTAATGTGGTGCAGTGCAGAATGGCGCTGAGCTCCCTCAATTCCTTACTTCGTGACTGGAGTTCCTTTGTGTTGCTAGAGAATAATTCCTACATCAAATTCATCAATGGGTGAGTATGCAATTCATTTACAACAACAACAACAACAAAGAATTAAATAAACAAATCCGAAACCTTTCCTACTTTTTTTCTTTTCCAGTGAAAACCCGGAAGGGCCTCCACTCTCGTTTTGCCTTTTGCGAATATCATCAAGAGCTCCTTGCCTGGTAATACGACTGGCTTTCCTTGGCGGCACGCCTGGCTACACCCGTTTCTCTGTAAGTTAATGTACTTAAATTAGTATAATTATTGTTGCGAATATCATCAAGCACTCCTTGCCTGGTACAGTGGAACCCCGATATAATGATACGCCAAGGGAGCAATAAAACTATATCGTTATATCGGGGTATCATTATATCGAAACTCCCGATACAACGATATGGCCGTAAAATAGCCCAAAATATCGTTATATCGGGGTAAACTTTATAACATGTACTTTTTCCTTCATATTCTAATTAAATTTGTAAGTTTTACACCTGCGCCTGCATTTCTACATCTCAAATTCCGCACTTTCCCACCTCGCAACCCGCATTATCAATTTAATATGAGAATCAAATGTTTCACAAAGTAAACATTTCAAGCACGCAGCAATGTCACTCGATG
>JAOEJI011062900.1:0-13005 GCA_025448255.1 Umimayanthus chanpuru
GCTCGTTCGATTTTGAAATCACGCGTATGATTTCAGACCAAATTGCACTCCACTTAGTTCAATTACCATTATTAATTGTACTCTCTGAAAAGTTTGTGTTCGATTTTGTTTGATTACTAAACATAATCAAACACTGAATTGAATGATTACATTCTATTAAGTTCAGTTATGTTCGATTACTGAACATTCAATTGCCTACCCCAGATTAAGAATAGTGTCCAACCCTCTGTTCAAACTCCTTTTGTGGAGGGTTTAATCTACAGGTTACATGATACATAAAATTAAACAATTCCCCAACTGGAAAATGTTGTTGACATGGCTTAGTGGTTATAATTCAGGGTTATGGAGTTATTTGGACCCAGTTCAAGACTTGCTTTGGACATGATTTTTTTTTGTTTAACCAATACAGTAATGTGGAAGAACTAAATTTATCTTCCTTGTTTTTTCTTCTTCCTCAGTGATTTTTATAAAGTTATGTATAAAAAGAATTTGGTTGAAATTTTTCACTAGAAGAGGTTTGATCCAAATAATTTACAATAAATAGCTCAACATCTGGGTACTTTTGAGCCAGTTTGTTATGGTGCAAACAGCACGGAAGGGGAAAAATGGTTTCATAAATTCATTTTCAACTGCAAGTTATGGATTTTGGCATAATGTTTTGGAAATTGTGTCGGTCAGTTGATGAAACTTAATGGCATGAGCAGCTGCAAACAACTGAAACCTCACTTGCTGCAAGAACTGGAAGTAGTAACTTAATAAACTTCAGTGTAAGTGCATTTAAAAGTTTTTTTAATTTTTTATTTCAAAAATTTTTTCAGCATAAAACCTTTAACATGTAACCAGCTGTAACCTGCAACCTGTGGATGAAACCCTCCGAATCTTTTGCCTTCAGTTTACAAAGGTACATGTACAGTATGTTTGCATGACAAGCAGAACATAAAGTAGCTCATTACTTTTGAGTACATGATCGAAGAGGTGATGAGGAATTGTTTATCACTCATAGAAACAATATCAAGTGTTCTAATTGTTTTAGTATAAAATTGCTGTGGTTTTTTAAGTTTAAAAAGTTAACTATGAATATGCTTTTTCAACTAATCTTCATAGAATTGGTTTTGTTTGTATTCAAACTTCTGAAGTAACTTTGTAGACTGTGGGTACATTGTTACAATCTACCCCTCCCCCTATCCTCTACCATGCCTAGAAACTGTTTAAACTGTCAGGACCATATAGTGTTTACTTAATAATTTGTAATTTATACAGCTACAGTAGTGCAGTGAAGAAGCCGTTCTACTGTTAGGGTGGGAATCAAGGATTCTCTCCTATAAATTTTCATTTTTGCTTTGGGAGATACAGTAATGATTCATATTTTAAATATGTAGGCTTTTTAGTATTAATTATTTTTAATCAACCCCACATTTGGAGTTATCAATAAGTTGAGTTAGTTGGAGTGAACTGTAAATCTATTTTAACCTTTTTTCTCTTGACAAGGGAGATCTTTGATCTTTAGTTGACTTTAATTGCCAAGTAGCTTGGCTAGTCCAGGTGACAAGTGTAGTGCAGCAATACTGCATGTAAATAGATGTGTAATTTGGGAAAAAATACAAGATAATCATGCTTTTCCCTTACGCGCAAATGCGCGTCAGAGACGCACAGTTTTGACAAAGGACGCACAAAAAAATTAAACGAGTCCCAAACTCTGTCAGTGGGACTCCCAAAAAAGCCCATGGAAGTTCCAAGGACTCTTGAATACAAAACCCTAGGGAACTCGCTGATAATAAAAAATAATAAAAACTAAACAAGTGATTTGACAGTAGAAAAAGTAACTGGTTTGAGTGCAGAAATGGGAAGGCTGTTTCAGTATGGGAATTGTTTGGATAAAGAAGGAATGTTTTTGAGTCACAATCGGAAGAGTTAACTATACTGTAAACATAATTGAACTTGAAACTATGATTACATCTCTTTGGTTGGTACTAAGAGGTTGCTCTTTGAAACTCCTGTCTTGGCTATATTTGTTCTAACGATGAACCTTGTTGAGTACAAAGTGTTAATACATAATTTGTTTCTAATAAACAGAGATGAAAAGATGGGTCTGCAAGCCCTAGCAGAGAGAATTATCGGTGTTAAGATGGACAAGCACTGGAAGATACGCTGCTCTGACTGGGAAGCAGAAGAACTGACCACCAGACAGATGGAATACGCTGCAAACGATGCTTTGGTGGCTGTCCACATCTTTCTTCAGCTGGTTATCCTTAAAGGTATAGAAATACAATCCAGGAGCGAGAGGGGTCCTCCGTCTTACAGTAGTGATGGAGTAACGTTCTGCAGCCCACATGGTGAAGCTGAGGAGGGTGCTCAAAAGATTGGCGAAGTGCTGTCAGAGTGCAAAGTAGAAGACATCGCATATTTACCTGCTAACATGCGTGAAGACAATGAAGAAGGGGAACACGACACTAAAGATTCGGGATTCCTGGATAATAATAAAACCAGCAACTCAATTATTGCAAGTACCTGTGTCGGCACTGGTAGCAATGAAGACTTTGAAGATGAGAATTCTGAATCTGAAGCTGTAGTTTTGGAGAATGTTGGGCCTAAGAACCATGACGAGGGTTCAACATTTAATGAAAAAGAAAGCACTACAGCCGGTGTTACCATTGAGAAAGCTCGAAAAACAGTTGAGAGAGAGAAGCAGGTTGTGTCTTCAGCTGGATCTGTCGATGCTGAAAGTAATGGATGTGATAACTCAGTGGGAAAAACATACAAGAATGTTGCTCAAAGTAGTGAAATGTTTGCTGCCTTGGATTGTGGAACAGATTACGAGTTTGACTCAGAAACATCTCTTGATGCTAGGAAAGCATCTACGGAGTCTGAACTTCTTGCAGCAACTGCCAATACGAAGGAATACGACATTGGTGAATCAACAGAGAATAATTGCAGTACTTCTGCGGAGGGAGCACCTGAAGAACAATATAAGTCTGTTTCAACCAAATTCCAGTCACGGGAAGAAAATAGTTTGCACGAAGGTGCACCCCTTTCTTTTGAGGTAAAGATAGAAGCACAATCGACGTTATCTTCTCACACAGAAAATGCTGAGGCGCATCGAAGATATTCTAAAACAAAAATTCAAGAAACTACAACAGATACGTCACTACCGATCAACGTTGAGAAAGCTGAACTGCATAAAATGTCTAGTGACCAAAATGAAAGCAAGTGCACAGAAAATATTCAACGGGAAAGTAGCTCGCAAGTATCATGTATAAGCAGCTCCAGAACTTTTGAACCAATAGTTGTCATTATGGATTTAAACAAGTTAGAAATTATTTCCAAACAAGATCTTGGCTATATTACGGAAGTTGACGATCTACTTTGTGATCCAATGTTTAGCAAACGTGCTATCTCACTTTGTCAGGGAATCATTGATCAAGGTTTCAAGGTCAAATCGCAGAACAAGAAGGCAAAACAAAAGAAACCCAAAGCAACAAAGATCGACAGTACAGATGCTGTCAAAAGCCAAAAGAGCCAGAGGTATATAGTTCAGGTGAAGAAGAGCTTACCATATAGCCAGTGTGTGTTGCTAGCCCCTGATGGCGCCAGGCTGTGCACCCTGGGGCGGAAGAAGGCAGACTGGTACCTCGACAACCAGCTTGGTAAGTACCTCTACTATCCCAGCCAAAATTGACCTGAGAACTGTAACTAGCGCATGTGTGCGAGGTTAGTACAGTTGCAAGAATCTCCAACTGCCAACCCAAAGGTCCTGGGTTTGATCCCTGGAGGTTCAATCTCCGGCCTGGTAGATGATTGAAGTTTGTGGAACCTTAGTTCACCACATGCACTATATCTATATGGGAGATGATAAGCCATTGGTTTAGAGTCTCTCGACGTTCTATCGGGTACTTGTCTATAGAGTAACACCTTAATATCTCAGATGGCAATCAATGTGAACCAGATAGACGCTCAACTACTAAGACATGTATTTGTTGTGATAAGATGTGTCTAAAAAGTAGCCCTCTTGGCAGACGAGCTTCATAAATTAATTTACATACGCCTTGCCGTGGCGTTGCTGTACAGTAGAAGACATAAGTGTGCACTCACAAGGCAGCCCGTTTACAAATTACTGTTTTTTATTTAGATATAAAGCGTTGTCTCATTCCAAGCAGCAGGTTCTCATGTCACTTTCTTTGACTGTACGTTACAGATTCTGTCTTCTGGACTTCAGAAATAAACGAATCAAAGTGAGATTACATGTAGGCTAATTGAGAACGGTTTTGATGCAACTTATTCGAACTTGCATTCAAAGACTACTTTCCAGAAAACGTTTTTAGCAATATACATTTCAATTGATATTAGTGCGAAATGTTTGTTTTCGTTGTTCTGTTTCGTTACTTTATTTTGCTTTCTTACTTTCTGTTGTGTTTTACTTTAAACTGTTTTTAAGATACAAAACGATACGGTACAGAACCTTTATTTGTATACGATAATACTAAACAGCTTAGAGCTAGTGGGGACATTAAATCTGAGAATTTAAAAAAATTGAAAGTTAAATTCTTTCCTTGTTAATATTCGAAAATGATTTATCGGTTTTTGTTACAGTAATTATTTGAAAGTTCTTTGAGCCTTTTAAAATTATACATGTATATTTTTTAGTATTTTTACCGGGAAGAGCCACTCTGCGGAACCTTTGGTAAAGCCATTAATGATTAAATGTATGAAACTCACTAATAGCATTTAAAAATATTTTATAGTAAAGAATGACTTATTTTTTTCTATGACAAAGGCGAACTTGTTGCTGAAGAACCTTATACAGTGAAACTGAAGTTTGAGCCTGCAGGAAGGCCTAAATCCAAGGAAGACTACTACCTAACGTTCAAGGAGAACGTGTGTGTGGTGTGCGGGAAGAGCGAGGCATTCCTCAGCAAGAGTATCGTCCCGCGGGACTACCGTCAGCATTTCCCGACCTGTCTTAAGGACCACCACTCCCACGATATCCTGGTCATGTGTCCCGAGTGCCACAGAGTGGCATCCGATCATGATCTGATGTTTAGGATGAAGTTGGCCGAAGAGTACGGCGCTCCAATTGGAAACAAAGGTGTGTGCTGTAGTTTGAATCTTAAAGCCTGGTTCACACTAGTGAGATAAGCATAAGCATAAGCACAAGCACTAACGCCAGGCATACGCACGCGCAGAATCAGTCATCCACGAACCAAGCCATTTCTGCGCTTTCGTATGCCTGGCGTTTGTGCTTGTGCTTGTGCTTATCTCACTAGTGTGAACCAAGCTTAACAGGCCAGAAAATTCATAAGAATAACCTACCTTTCCGTTTTTGTTGAAAGTTATCACTAGGTTTTTTGCCATTTGTGAGTGTGTGTTTTGTTTATTCTACATTGTAATGGCCCAACCAAACAAAAGACCCGAGTCATTGATCATAAATGGAGTTTCACTTTTGCTGTAAGGAAACACGGGGTTTCATAGATTTCCATAGACTCTAAACCTTAGGCAGAGACCCCGACGTTTATATTACTAAACTCGTTAGAAGACCATATATCCAGGGAGGGGTAAGGCTAATTTTTGCAGAGCGAACAGTCAGCATGCGAGATTTTATATTTGCTTTTAATAATGCTTGGCAAGCAATAATACTTCTACAGACAGTGAATCTTTAGAAATAAGAAGGAGAAGAAAAATCAACACTTTGCTTTTCCATGTTTGTTTTTAGGAGAGAAAGATTGATATAAATATTATATGTTTTTGAAAAATCCGAAATGGCGGACATGTCTAATGACTTCTACCTTTATAGCAGTAGTTCTTAATAAATATTGGTTGTCATAGAAACGTGTAAAGTAGTTTCTTTTTATCCCCATATATCTTATTTATTTTTCCTGTGATTGTAAATGTTGTGTTTGCCGTGTATGAACGTCTGTGTTAATCTGTCTGTACTGTTATGCGCCTGTTTAACCGTCAGATTTTTGTGATTTCTGACACACTTGATTTAAACACGACAGCACTCATAAAATATTAACCACCTAAAGCGACAAATTTCAATTTGTATTGCTTCCAGCAAGTGGGGCAGTAGCCAGATTGGTTATCGACCAAGATTTGAGGAAGGTGCAGTCCGCTGCAAAAGCAATCGTATACTCGGGGGACAAGCTACCGGAAAAGAGGAAAGATGAACTGTTTGGGATCGTTCAGGAGCATTACGGAGAAACAGAGATCACGGAAGACATGCTGCAATTAGCGGCGACAATGAGTATCAAGAAACTCAACTGTGATTACAAATCTCATGGGGAGGAAGTTGTGAAGAAAGTGTTCGCCCAAGGAAAGCTTCTGGAGTTTGAGAAAGCATGGCGACAACATTTCTTGGATACAATGAGCCCGCGGTACCTGCCACCGTTTTGGTCGGTGGACCACCGCCACGGAGATCTAAGAGAAAAATTAAGTCTAAAATGATAAAGAATAGTTGATAGATGATATGTATTTGAAAGACAAACCAAATGATTGTTGGTATGGCAGTTTTAGAGATTTAATCTTTTAACATGCGTGAACGTAACCATTATGGGATTGTTCGAGTTGCAATGTATCTAGAAACATTTGTGATCGGTATGCATGCTTATCAAGGATTTGTACTCTCAGACCCCGTCCACACGTTTCCCCCGTTTTCATTTTGAAAACGCATTTTTTTTTCGTTTTCAAAAAAAAATTGCGTCCACGCGGAGCGTTTTCGAATCGTTTCTACCCGTGCACACGAATATGCTGTATCGTTTCGAAAACGTTAAGAAACCGGATTTGGCAGTCGACGCACGAGTTATTTTAATTTTGAAAGAGGTAGTGTAAGCTGCTTGATTATGTCCCCTCATCTTCTTAGATAGTCAGCATGAATAGTTGGGAGTGATAAATTTAGTTGAACGCACGTAATAAGGCTTGAAATAAGCACAAGCACGAAAAACAACAGAGTTAAGCGTGTGCCCACCATTTTGGATTTGCGAAGAAAAACTACGACCTATAATGTGACGTCAGCGTTATCGAAACTATTCCGTTTTCAGGCGTCCACACGAATACGCTACGGTATCGTTTTCATAAAAATCCACTCTGGAGAGCGTTTTTGAAAAGTTGCGTTTTCGGTCATCGTTTTCATCGTATACGTGTGGACGATAGCCGCATCCGTAACAAAAAAGTTGCGTTTTCAAACGAAAACGGATACGTGTGGACTTGGTTTGAATCTCGAGAATACCGTAATGTAAACTAAAGTACCATTGTAGAGTTACAACATTCTATAAAAACGTTTATTTGTGGTTCAAGTAGGTAATTTACTAGTTTGTGAGCGTGTAAAGTCATGGGTCAAAATAACTTTTTCAAAATGATCATAGTTTTGCCGGCTGTTTTCAAAAGACAGTTTTTTAAACAGCTATTTTAAAGAAATAGACTGAAAATGCGGATTAAAACATCACTGGTAAGGTCAATATTTTGCCGGCTATAACCTACAGCCGGCTCCTGTTCTTGACCCTGTGTAAAAAATTCCCTTTCGTAATTCTCAGAGTTTGGGGGGGAGGGAGTTATTAGCTGGGCAAGAGCTGCTTGCATGCCAAATTGCCAGCTTTTATTGGTAACCATTTTGATAATCTCGGGAGGAAGGAGAGGGGGTCAATTAACCCGCTCCCCCACTTGAACATTAATGTTTTCTTCGAAAGGTACAAACTCTTCAGAGTTAAAAGAAGGTTCAACAAATTAAGTTCCAATCTTTCATCTTTCGCTGCATGGCAGGAAATATATGAAGTTTAATAAAAAAAAAAAAATTTGGTTTGACTATCATATCTTCTAACTTATTGTTATTTGCAAAGCACTTTAGCTTTCTTTGGTTCAACTCCAACTGTCTTCTGCTCCATTTCTTTGACTTCCGTTACTACCGATTCCTGATGCTCGTGCTTAATTTCAACCACTACCAAATCCATCTGCTACATCTCTTCCTCTTCCTTCTCCTCTTCCTCATCTTCCTGCTCCACTTCCTCCTCCTCTTCCTCCTCCTCCTCCTCCTGCTCCTCTTTTTGCTCCTGCTCCTCCTCTTCCTCTTCCGCTTCCTCCTCCTTTTCCTCCTCCTGCTACTGCTGCTCCACCTCTTCCCCCTCCTCCTCCTCCTACTGCTCCTGCACTTGTTCCTGCTCCTCCTCCTCCTTCACTTTGATTTCCAGCACTGTCAAATCCTCCTCTTCTGCTTCTTTTGTATCCTTGGTCGTTAACACGTGGTTTTGGTAGGGCCTTTCTAACCATTGTTTCACACTCTTTTTCAGGAACGCGTGTCCATGGAAGACACCACAATTGCTGTAAAAGTAGAAATCAATTTTGAGTCTATGAAAATTGCTTTGCAAACATTTAGGCGCTAGAGTTTAACATCGCTTACCTTGAACATGCAACAGGCGCGAAAACAAAATTGCTAAACATTTACAAGTTAGTCGGTTTTTGCACCAACGTTTCTGATTACTCAATTTGTTCAAAGACTAACAGGGCATCGCTTCGACCAAGCGTTTGAGATTAATAACCATCCAACCAAAAGTGTGACAGAGAGCGTAACATATTTTTAGAAGTGTTATTTCCGTCACAAGAACCGTTCCTTTTCTTCAATTAAATTCTCTTGTGGATTTTGGCAAGGCCGTTTTCTAAGTGTGTTCTTAAACAATTTCTAGCGAATTCCATGCCTCCCATATTATACGAAAACACTTTCCTTGGATGTTATTGGTAATATTGGCTTTAATTAATACGGTATTTAAATTTTGACGCTTTGAATCAATCTGATTCAGCTTGCAGCAAACCTTCCACTGAGCAGTGTTCTGCCACTAACAACAAGAGTTTATTATCGTTTACGTAAAGAATATTTGCTGATCATTTTATGGCTGCTTTGAAATGTGTTCTTGCATCGATTAATTACTCGGGGCCAGAAGGCACCCGAGTCAAGGTTCCGCCTCTGTTTTTTGTTATTATTGTGTTTTTTGTGTTCCAAATTTCCTGCTCGGTTACAAAGCCTAAACTCGGTTACAAAGCCTGACCAAATCCACAAGGTAGAAATTTCGTCGTTTTGAAACTGGCAGAAGCTATGGCAGAAGCTATAAAGTTGCGGCGGGATTTGTGGTAACTGTGTTCGAAAGCAGATTGAGATTAATCAAGTTCATTTGTCTGAGGTAAGCAATTGTGTAATTTACCGTATATTTTGATCTTGAAGTACTAGTCGAACACTTTATCAGTGAAAGATACAGTGTAAATCCCGGGGGTGGGGTACTCTGCGATAAAAAGAATAGGGATTACCGTCGGAAATCCTAGAAAACTACCCTAAAAATACTAAACCATAAAGTTTTTGCACCCTAAAACCTACCCCCAGGTCAAAATTAACCTAAAAAATACCAATAAACCGGAGTTTATTTAAGAAGCATATTCAAGAGATCTGTACCGATGATAACTCAAAGTTCTTACTCCCTAACAAATACCGGTTTTATTTATTTTTTAATAGATTTCGCTTGAACAACCCTAAGAAATACTAAATCGCCGATCACAACCCCCCAAAAATACGACGATCATCCTTGTCATCCGAATATAGGGAGTACCCCCCCGGATGTAAATTATGGGTTGTGTACTTTCTATATTGTCCATTCTGTTGGTTGGCTCTCGGTCATATCGCGATAAATTTAAGGCGGATGCAGGGCTTTCAGAATGTTTTGAAGTAGACGGCTGTGCAGGAGAGGTGCCAAGAGAAATAAAACGAGGGGCCATAGGCTGCGAGCATTCTAAGGGGGTCCGGGGGCACGCTCCCCCGGGAAAATTTTGAAATTTGGAGCCTCTAAAACGCAATCTGGCGCATTTTGGAGAGGAAAAATGCAATTTTTCTTGACGAAATAACACTATTATACATAATTACTTTATTTGTGAAGTTTTTAAGTTTCTCCAGCGACCACTTAAAATTTTTACGAAAAGCACAAATCATGGATTGACAGCTTTGAAGCTACAAATACAATATAAAGCTGTTCCTACGTTCATTTGGATCAAGAAACACTCGGGTATATTTGCATGTAACATTTCATATAAAAACACTATCCCGATATCTAATGGCGAACACTCGTCCTTGCTACAGACAGGATTACCTAGTTTCTCTGCTCAAAACTCCCAAACGAGGCTCTTTATCGTTTCATAGCGCTGACCACTCTGGTTCGATATTAAATTAGGTAGGGTAGTAGAGAATCATAAACTAACTAATTTGGTGTAATTTAATTGGCAAATGACGTAATCATTACCTTCATAATGACGTCATAACCGTCGAATTTTTTGATTTTTATGAAATCTTGCCGATCAAAATTTGAAAAGTTTAGAGAAGTTTCTGACTTTAAAACACGTTAAATAAATGATACAAATTGAAAAGAAAATTTTCTACTAGTATTTTAAAGAATTTGAGTTGTACATAGCGTACTTCTCCAGTCATAGTTTAATGTTCAAACCTCACATTAGCTCATAAATTTTAACGTTATCATTTTACTCGAATCCCTTGCATTCAACAATATTAGTGTTACTAAATCCGTTTTAGTTCTGGTTCCAACGTTTTCAAACGCAAATCGACTAAAAAATGCTTTAAATTTTGAGAAAGTGCGAAGTACTTGGTCGCGATCTTGGATTTAAAAAAAGGTATTGCGCAATACCTATGACGTTACACATCACGTGCAAAGTTAATTCATTAACAGAAAATATCGATTTATTGCCTGAGATTAAAATTTGGCACTAGTTTTGAATAAATCGTTAAAAAAGGAAAAAATAATTTGACGTCAAAAATCAGGTTGCCATGGCAACAAGTGATACCATAGACAAAAATTTTTTACGGAATCTCGTTCTCCAATAAATTTTAATAAAAGTGGCAAAATTTCGTAGGTATTGCTGAAATAGCAAGGAAGTTCTCAAAAGTTGAAATCAACGCGGGCACTTTCCGCCCTCCCCCCTCCCCCGGGCCCGGATAGGATTAACAAATTCTGGGGCAGAGAACGTTGAGCGGGAGTGCATGCATAGACTGAGTGATCGGAAATATTAAAAGAGTCAATCAAGGTGGAACTAAGGGAAACTCAAACTAGGAAAAAAGCAAGGACAAGATACACTGCTCACACAGAAAAGAAACACATAGACTATACCTCCAGAAATTTATCCAAACATATGTTTTCCGTTGGTTTTATGAAAACATGCCCGTCTGTTGTTCTGAGATCGACACACATTTCCTCTGGAAGAGGTCGTTCCATCCTTATCATCCACAATCGGGGTGTTTTTTCGTCTCGTTTTCCAGCTAAGTACTTTGCAACTCCATCTTTTGTAAAGCCACTGAAACCTTTATATTCAAAATGAACATGAATGCATGTGATAAATATAACTTGACACGTTTTCATTGCTATACAATTATGCTTTGTATAAACTTAAAACCTCCGCATAAGTTTCCACAGCGTGAAGTAAAAGTTAAAGCTTAGAGGTAAATCAGAACCATTGGTTTTGTGAAACTGAACTATACTTTAGAAATTAAATGAAGAAATAGATAATTTTCTTTTGAAGGTGTAGTTGGCTTCCAGTGAAAAAGCACAGTTCGCTGCACTACAATGCACAGGAAATGGCTTCAAACGCCAAAACATCACCATAGTGAACAGGGGACGACACCAGGTAACCTTTCATAATATAATAATGATAGTAGTAATAATAATAATAACAATAATAATAATAATATAATAATTATTATTATAATTATAGTCGTAATGGTAATATTAGTACTAATAACAACGGCGTTATTTTATAAAATCATCGCGCTACAAAGAGAATTGTGAAAAAAACATTACACTAAATTTAAAAAGGGAAAAATTTTGCATGAAGTTACAATTACACGAGTTTGCAAGCATTAAAATATGGGGCTGGTAATGAGTGTGCCATTGCGACCATTTAGCAATTATTTTCGCTTTTTCGCTTTTATTTTCACTTTTAAGTTTTATTATATTGCTATTTAGCAATTATTTTCGCTATTTAGCTTTTTTTCTTATTCGATGTTGTACCTGTATCAGGTAACAAGAAACTGCGTCAAAAAACGAAATAACTGCTTGATTTTTGCCTTGATATGTCCTTTTCGAGTACGCCATCTTTGATTCTAATCGGAAAGACCCGTATTGAGTAGAATTCGCCGATAACAGTCGACTGAAGTACGAACTAAAAGCAAAAAATGCTCGACGACTTCGGCGTCCCAAACATTAATGACGTCATCCATAACATCAGTAGCGTGTTTTGGGAAAGCGGATTACATGCGCAGTGAGGCACTGCGCTTCCTATTCGGGAAATGTGGACAACCGCTGACACAAAATACAGCTGGTTCTTCAATATGGCATCCAACATATCTAACCTGACAACCAACTTCAGTGGAAAATTTTTGCACTTTCTCATTACCAAAAGCAGTTTTGGCAAAACTTATGCAAAAATAATAAAGATTCGATTTTTATTAAAATTTTTGAAGTGTCACTTTTGACCCCTAAGATGGGGCTAAAAACCTTAATTTAGCATTTTAGCTTTTAATTTTGCTTTTAATTTAATTTAATTTAATTGTTGTTTGGCAATTGATTTTCGCTTTTTTGCTTTTATTTTTACTTTTAAATTTATCACGAATTTTATTTTATTTTTATTTTTGAAATAAGCAGTTTTAACTTAAAAGCTCTTATTCTTGCACTTCAACTTTTGTTATCTTCAGCTTTTGATACTTCGATTCTGCTTAACTATCGAATTTTAGCTTTTTAATTTGTCTTTTACTGATTTCGCAGTTTGAAGTTTATTTTCGAATGATGCATTTTTAAACTTTTACTTTAAACTCTTTTTATCGTCGCATTTGAGTTTCACACGTATCCGGCGAATTCGCATGCAAATCCGCAACTTTCTGAATCCGCTCTCCAGAGTGGACATTTTTGAATCCGCAAACAATTTGGAACCGTGTGGACGGGCGAATCCGGATATTTTTGAATCCGATGACGTGGCAAA
>JAOEJI011066232.1:0-12994 GCA_025448255.1 Umimayanthus chanpuru
TCAAGCTCAAATTTATTTGTTACGCTAAATTCATAATATTGTTCCAATATTCAGAAATAATAGTTTTGTAGCCCCATTAAAATACCACTATTTCTTCACGGGTTATGCTAATGAGGCAAAACATAAACAATGAAACTCGCCTATTCCTGTCAAAAGCCCAACGCTCTGCACTTGGAGCAATAGCACATACTTTATGCTTAAGTTCAAAAGCTCGTAAGAAAATTTTTTTTAAAAATTAGATTTTTTGAAAGAAGAGGGGCAATATAATTAACATAGAATTGGCCAAAAGGGTTCTTGTGTACACTTTTAAAAGATGTCATTACTTGTTCAAACAAATGATTTTGGTAGAAAATATATTTTCGGGTAGATCCCTGCCTTTAGCTGGTACTAAAAATATATGTCGATGTCGACAATTTACAGAGATTCGAAATATAAATCAGTTGTGCTGGTAAATAACTGCACCACTTACCCAAGGAAAATAAAGTTTCTTTTTGAACTCATAGGAATGGAAGTCGGAATCTAAAAGAATGGAATCCGGAATGTAAAGTGCTGCAGAGGAATTGAATCTGAAATCCAAAGGAATATAATTTGGAATGAAAAAGAAAGTAATTTCTTGATTAACAGCAAAACTAACGTTTTCCTCAGTTCTAGCACTTTGCTCAGCGATGTCATGAAAAAGGTTTCTTTACTTTAGGGATTAAGGATAAGATACCGCTGCGGTTCAGAACCATTAAGGTTCCCTGTTTTAGATATGATGATGAAATTCAATACTAAACTGGATAAAAGGCTCTCTTCATTGGATTTTAGAAAAAATATTTTTTAATGTCTTTCTTAGATTCCGGATCAACCGCTCCGCATTCCAGGTTCCATTCTTTTAGATTCTGGATTCAACCGCTTTGCATCCCAGATTCCATTTCTTTGAATTTCGGCTTTTGGTTCTTTGAATTTCAGAATTCTACTCTGAGAATTCGGATTTCATTTTTCTTCATTCCGGATTTAATTTATAAATGCCACATTTCATTTCCTTGAGTTCGAATTCCAGTTCTTTTATTTTTGGATTAAATTTCTCTCGAATTCCATATTATTGAATTTTTGATTCCATTTTTTTAAATTTCGGATTTCGTTTCTTTAAACTTCGGGTTAAACTTCCCTGCATTCCGGATTCCATTTTCTTCGAACTCTGGATTTCATTCTTTTAGATTGCAGACTCCATTTCTTTGAGTTCCTGTTTTCACTTCTATGAGTTCAAGATTCTATTATTTTAGATTCCAAACTTCATTTCTTCTACATTTCCGATTTCATTCTTTTAGATTCCGGATTTAATTCCTTGGAATATCGGATTCCTTTCTTTAAGATTATGGTTTAAATTCTTTTCTATTCAACATTCTATGCTTTCAGTTCCCAATTCTATTCTACCACTGCATAACGGTCTCTATTCTTTTAGATTCTGGATTTAATTCCTCGGATGTTATTCATTTAGATTCTGGATGCCATGTACCTGGACTATATATTCAAATATGGAAACTTAGAAAATTCCTGAATCTGACTTGCGTAATAGCGTGCCGGCAAACGCTTATCTTCTGTCTTCAGAGCGAGAGGTCCTTTCCTTGGAAAAACACTTGTGAGGAACAAATTAAAACTCTCAAGGTGAACCTTCACTGCGAAACCCGATTAAGCGTTTGAACGCTGACTACCTATTTGGACATCATACACATTCTAGATTATTACAAATCATTACCCTACTCAATTTTTGTGTTTTCACTTTATTTGCTTATTTATCTACACAGTCTCTCCAAATATCAGTTTTAAACATTTAGTTTTATTGGCAGGGGGTGTCTGAGTTTTATAACAATGTTAGTAACAAGGCTGATCGGTTTCACGATTACTTGCTATTGTCCCTCGTACATTTTTTAATAGTTGTATCTGCATCTTCCTTATTCATCGCCAGCCAGTTGTAAAAGGTCAAAGCCGGGATTCTAATAGTTGTCTCTATATAAAGTTCTATTGTTAGCGTCCGTAACGAGGAAAATCTTCGTCTTGGCTTGCAGCCGAGAGCCAGGCTTTGATAATCTCCCTCTTGCATTCTGCTTGTGCGTCTGTGCACAAACTCTTGATAGATTTCCGAAGCTACAGAGTGAACGATGGGTTCAATTAAAACACTAGAAACACCATAAAAGCGGTAGTATGTTATGAGAAAAGAAAGAGGAAAGAAATAGAGGGAAGGCGAGAAGGAAGGAGGGAGAAAAGAAACGAAGGAATGAATGAAGGATTGAAGGAAGATGGAGAGAGATGAGAAAAGGAAGGAAGGAGGGAAGAAAGTATGTAAGAAAGAAACAAAGAAAGAAAGGAAGGAATAAAAGAAAAAGATTAATGAAGAGAAAAAGGGAGAAAGAAACTTAGAAAGAGAAAGAGAGAATCAAACTGGAAGAGAAAATAAAGTAACTGTCAGAGAGACAATTTATCAAAACACTAACAGTTATGCGGTAAGTTGGGATTTTTTCCAGTGCTTTATCCTGTATCCTGTTTAAAAAATATGTTTAAATAATCTTTTGAGATTTTAATACTGAACATTTTCAGTAAGTTGTCACAAAAAAATGTGTATAACAGATTCCGAAATTGACAAAAGTCGACAAAATATTTGCAAAATATTTGCCGAATGTTAATGAATCAGACTTACACAAATTATCCCTCATACTTGTCATTGTTTCTATTTAGTGTTTTATCAACTTTACACAGTTAAGGGCCTTCAGGTAAATCGAAAACAAAAAACTCAAGGAAATATATCATTTATTTTCATTTAGGAAATTTGAAAGTTTTAGTTTTCGAAATTATTTTCCCTGAACAGAAAAAGTTTTAAACATCGTAGAGTAGCTCTTAATTTGTAACTGATAAGAAATGTTTTTTTATTGCTGAAGGAACGTGTATTTGCGAGCAGTGCTAGTTGCTTTATAAACAATGGAGAATACAGATTAGAGTATTTGTGCTTGCCACTGTAAACGAGTATGGAACTAGTTGTGCGAGAAGCAACTTTTTGCTAAGAAAACATTAACAAATGTTTCTTTCTTTCTTTGAATCTACAACGAAATCATCTAATCTAAAGGAAGGACGTCAAGTCTTTACGAAAATTATCAACAAAGCATTTGAAAACGTAAATTCGTCCTTATGGTTATATAACTTAAGTCAAAAGCAAAAAGATACAATTTTGCTTCTTGCAAAAATGAAAAAGGTTTGAGAATGTATGCAAACAGAGGAATGCATGTCGGTACCTCAAGAACCCTTTTTCCTCTCAGATGTCCCAACAAACCGAAGTGACTCTGTTGACTAGATGGCACCAGTGTTGATAGAACAACAAGGCTCACCGCGAAAAGCAGAACGAACTTCATCTTTTTGAACTGCTGGTGAAGTTTGTGTCTTCCAAAAAAATGTAGATGTGAAGTGTTGGAACTCTAACTGACAATACAACAGGCTGGTCTATCGTTTTTAAATTGTTAGCAAGTCAATTTAGAAAAGCCAGTTATCATTAGGCCTAAATTATAGACTCGGCAGGAATTCAATTTTCTTAATCAAGCGCAAATTAAACTCCAGCTGCGTCATGCTTAGAAATGTATAAAACAAGCCGATATCGCTCAAATATTTCCCGAGTGTATCAACAGTGTAAAACATAGTCCACTCGGCGCGACTTAATTGTCAGAGATCACGCTTTATTCCACAATCTAAGCCCACATGACTAAAATCTACTTTCATCGAAAGCTCGTTATTGAAAGTGTTAAAACAGTGTTAAAACCAAATAATTAACTTTTGTAAAATTTAATATTAATGTTTTTTTTGTTCCCAAATAAACGGCTTTAGAAGATTTAATTTTAAAGTAAAATTTCCATTAACCCTTGATGTGGCAAAAACGGCTTAAGTTTTCGGAAATCGCCAGTCACAAAGAAATTAATCGAAAGCGTCTTTTTCTGATAAAAAGAATACCTTTTATTAAGTTTATCCTTTCCCACTGACGAACTGTATCATTTGTTTCTTCTTCAGCGAAGTATAGTTCATGCTAACAAATGTTGCGAAAGATTGTTGCGTTTTGCGCAAGAGGATTCCCTCGATGTTACGTACTTTCAAAGCAATCGGTTTTATGTATTTGAAGTGTTTGATTGACCGTATTCTGGAACTGAAAATATTTCAAAACACTGTCCCAAAATAGTAAACAATAAATGGATTATCTGATTTAAGGATTAGGATGAGGTTAAAACTGCGGCTTTTTTGTATATTTAAAATAAAAGCATACTGTTCGTATGAAGGGCTCAAAGTTATATACCACGCATTCCTATACTGTGGAGTGCACCTTAAGTTTCCTTTGTTCCATCGTTTGAAGAGCCACAGAACCTCGTTGAATTATTTTACAATTAAACTACACCAAACGCCAATAGAGGTTCTAAATCACCTAAATTTATAGCGTTATAGCATTTTGAAGCATGTTAAAGGATAACAGGAAGAGTGGGAGAAATTTAATGTGAAATACATATCATCTTTGTTCCATAACGTATCGGCAATTCTGGCCATAAATAGAACACAACTATCAAAGATTAAATTCTACATCTTGGGCTTTTTCTTTCCATTTCTTTCAGAACGCAATAACTGCAATGTTGTAAAAACCGATGGTTGTGTCTGTATCTGACTTAGGCGTAAATTCTTTAAGACTTTCAGTTTTTTATGGTGAAAATGATGCCTTACCAAAGTTTTCGAAGTCTAGCCACTGCACCACAAAATATTGCATTTATTCAGGTACCACTACATTTCGATCAACTCGTTCAACAACTCATATGCATCTTTGTTATATGGATATTTTTTTAAAAAAACGCTTTGCCTGGTCTGCTGTCATACACGCAACGCATTTACCCCCTAGATTGAACACAATTTAAATACTCAGTCGCTACTGGTAGCTTCTACTTAAACTGATATCGGAACTTTAAGCGAACTAGTAGCACATTTGTTACATGTAGCAAGTCATTTGCAATTGCAGCCTCCGACAGCGTAATGCAAGGTATTATACCTTTTGTGAGGGTTCTATGCAACCAGTTCCTTTTTCGGTTTTACCGAATACCCTATATTTGAATTATGGCCAATGATTTTGGAACTGTGTCCGTTAAACGGCATGAAAAGTTGACAGGTCAGAGAAAGTTGCTTCTTCCAGAATTAAAATTGTTCTATACAAAGATAGGTAGCAGCCCAATAATATTAAAAAACCAAAAACGTTTGCCATTTAAACTAAAACAACTTTTTTCTTATTTCTTACATTTATTAAACATATCAGATACAAACTTTACAAAAGTACTTAACTCATAAAGGCTTAAATAAGATGATTTCATCAGTAGCAAATTTATGGCGTCTCTTTTAGAACTATATATTTTTTGGCCCCAAATCGTTTTTCTGGGTATTGTTTTTCGAAATTCGGCGTTTCTTATTTTCACATGTATTAAAGTTTGAAAAACAATGGGTTTTATAGTCCTGAGTTTGAGATCATCTCTATTTGTTTCTAAAAATTGGTGTTCTTTTTTGGGCAGATTGTCTTCATTTTGCTCTATAATATTATGAATGCAAAACTTCCATTTGGCCTTTGTTAAAGCGGACACTCCAGCTACAGGCGTTAACTTTTTTAATTAGTCTACGAAACAGGTGAACGCCTACACTACTTTAGACTACTCATTATGGAGATAAAATCTCTGCAACCAAGTCGTAAAGTCATACTTGATCATAGACAGCACATTCGTAATGTAAAAGGATTTGGCGCGAACACTCCAGCTTCTAACCACGCAAACGTAGGATTCAATTATCTATTCCTAAAACAGATTGATGTCCACCACATGATATAAAAGATTTTACAAAGAAATCCAATTTTACATCAACTACTTAACTTTCCAGTCACAATTTCATTAAAGAATAAAGGTTTACTTATCTCGGTTAATTGATTGCGCCTGTAATCATTCGTTCTTTGATTTACAAACTAATAATAAAAAGTGCCGAGTAGCTTATTATTTTAAATAGCGTAAAAAATCGTATGGATGGCTGATAGCAAACAAACTTTCAACCTCCGTTCATGTTTTCACACGCTCTTAACTTTGCCACCATTTTAAAGCGAGCCGAACCAGTCGATCGATTCCCAAAGAAATAATTTCGTCGTTCCGAGCTTACGCTTGAGTTTTGCATTTTGTAGGCGGTGCATTCGGTAGCCTTTATGGAGATCAAAGTAAAGTAATCGAAGAATTTCGCAAATGCTAGTAAAACATAACATTCATTTAATATTGGGGCTTCATGGTGAATAAGTTATTCACAGATATACAGAAAAAACAACTGAAAGAGTAACAATGTTACCGAGTCAGTTCAAGATATTTTCAACCTGATAATGTTTGCATTTTCCTCACACACCAGCTAACGTGAGCAACTTCAAATCAAAATGCAAAAAACTAAAACGTTATAAGTTTCCAGAAAGGAAATTATCTTTTCTTTTTTTCGGCAAAACATATAAAAAATGTATACATACATTCTTGATAAGTAAAACATTAAAAACCGTTGCGTGGGAAATACAAATTCCCTTAATAAGTCAATGAAAAAGTAACACCTGGTGACATCTTTTATGAACAACGAAGTCCGTTTCTCGAGTTTTGTTTGTTAAAACAAGAAGACAAAGTTTCCAACTTGTGAAATCACATCTTTCGTCTTCTCATCACTTAGTGTGAATCTAACTTGTGGAATTTTTAATCATAATATATTAGTTTGTTTATGAAAGAAGATGAATAGAACTGAATTTAGGCACAAATATAATCCCAAAATTCATAAACTATCTACATCCGCCAAGTTGACAATTAATTTGTGAATACGGAAAAACAAAAACTAAAGATTCTATTCTCAAGTATTTTCTTATATAATGCAGCTCTAAACATTGATACTATCAAGTAGTGACTGGATGAAACCCAATTGCAAACCTTTTGAAAAACGAAGGAAGGCACTGTAGTCTGTTTCGTTATCATTAATCAACAAGATATTTCTCTTGTTATCAAATATTCTTCGATCTTTTCATATTACTTTCTCAATTGTCAGTTCAGAATAAGACTGAGCTTGAGAACCAGTTTGAAAATAAGTTCTTTCTACTAGCAGTAAATATGCCAAGAATTCACAGTATGCGAGTATCCTCTTTACCTTAGCATGGTACGTGTACTTCATGAAAAGTGTGCTACTCAGTTCTTTTTGTGACTTGCGGCAAGGCGTTGAATCAAAATGTTTTTGGATAAGGGAGGAATATTTTGAAACTGTTATAAAGCGGTTTATGCTGTTGTTTTGCATGCCAATGGAAATAGAAACACGACGAGATAACAGCTCTTTACGCACTGCCGATTGTTTTCTGAGGACCTTTTGTAGAAGCGTAGAGGTCGATCGAAAAACAGTCAGAAATTAAGAAAGTGGAAAAGAGACTAATTAAGCGTCTTGAAAATAGAAAGATCTTTACTCTAGTTTAAAGCGAAAGCAGTAGAACTTTTCAGTTTAGTTTAGTAGCACGTAATTCGAGTTATTGTACACAATGAATCATTCTATTGGCAAGGTACACATCAGTAACCAGCGTCAAGTGTCTCAAGTCTTTCTTACTGAGCAGTGTCTTTGGTTTGGTTACATATGAAACAAGAGTTAAGTCAGATTACCCGGTAAGAACAGCTTGTCGATGTATAGTAGATCGAAAATACAAATATCTTCAAAGCAACAATGAAAAAAATCTAAAACACTTGTAAGAACATTTTAGGCTGAAATACTCAATAAGGGTTAGTATGTGATCCAAGAAAATGGACGTTATAAGAACAGTACATTCGATGCTTGTACAGTTCCCCTTCAATGTACATTCTTACATGTCAGTTCAGTTCAGTTAAATTGTATTTATGCGCGGTAAAATCATCAGGATACGTAACCTACATGTGTTCTAGAATCTAGACCTGCTAACTGGATTTCATGGTCAGCTGCTATGTGGTTGCAAAAAGTTATCTCAAAGAACAGATTTATTTGTCAGTTTGATCTAAATTTCCCTCATCGGAAACAACACAATTTAAACCAAATTTTGGAACATTCAAAAGCATAAATCTTCATTGATAAATCATGTTTTTTCCTTGAAACTTTAATGATCTTGGAAGGGTAATCACATATTTCGCTAAATATCAAGCGAAGAAACGAGTTGGATTTGTCAACTCTTAATAAGTCTACCTGTATACGCAAATGGCATTCACAAGGATTGTGTAATTGGACGTTATGTTTGAGAAAGAAGATCCAACTTGCAAAACTGAACAATTCTTGCAGAATCCACGTCGTTGTTCATACGTTATCAGTTGTTTAGCCACTGCGTGAGGTGCCTTTTTTGGTTTTCTTTTAACCTTAATAGTATTAAAGCTTGGCCACAACAAGTTATTGCCATATCAGGCAGTCAATGCCGTTAATGGAAGTCTAGTTGACAACACAGTGCAAACCTTAATACTGTAAGGATTGTTTCTGGCGCGCCGGAAATTTGGCGTGCGGTGGATTTCAGTCATTTGCGTTTTGAACTTTCCAGGGCCTTAAATGACGTTCAATTGAATGTAAACACAGATATTTATATAGGTAATACGAAATCATCAAAGATTTGCTTAACGCGTTAAATTTGTGATCATGCCATTATCTCTTTTTACAAAGTTAAGAAAATTGCTTCTTTGCAAGTCTTTTTACACATTTGCCATTCTATTACTTTTTTATTACTATGTCTTTGAAGAAAATACAAAGGCAAATGAAAGTTGATTGGGTTCATCAGCTGGAACTTCCTTCATGGACAACATGCGTCTAAATTCTACTAAGTATTGACAGTCACTAAAAAAACTCTAATATCCTAGTTTCAGTTGTAAGAAACGGCAAACAAAAATTATTATCATTATCATTATCATTATCATTATCATTATTATTATTATTACTATTATTTAAGTTATCTTCCATGCAATGGATACCGAAATATGTTTTAGTAAAACCAACTCTTGCTCCGAACAATGGAATCACCGTCAGGAATGTTTGAAGCATTATTTTTTCCGTTTCGCTTAATCTGCTTACGAGTTCTGAAACGGCAAAATCTCAATAGCTGTTTCTTATAGTTTTACATCCCACGTCGAAGTGAAACATCAAAATGCATTTTATAGTAAACTCTGCAAAAGACAACGGTGACAGGCCAATTCAAAACTAAAAAGATTAAATCCCAGCTTGTAGTTGCGTTATATTATTTCCTGAACTTAAACTAATCGGACAACACAAATTTCTTCCTTCCTCTCCGGATCGTTTCTCCAATATGACAGTTTGGATCTCTTATTGAAAAAACATATAGGATCAGTTGTTTGAAAAAACTTCCGTAGTTTTGCACAGTTAATTAAATGAGTAAAAACTGCATGTAAACGATTTGCCACGTTCCTAAATGTGAAATAGAGAAACAAAAAAGGAAATACAGCTGGCGATAAATCGCAAAAACAAATTGACATCAACACTTGGAAAGTAATTACTGAAGTAAGTAAAGAGAGGGAAAATAAAACTGATAAAAGACCATTCGTGGCCGAAGAAAAAACACTTTACAGTATTCTACCATGATCACTCTTACCTGGATTTAGAACATTGATTTTTACGATGTTGTTTGAAAAAACTTGTTTTTTAGGAGAATTGCACTTGGTCGAAAAGTTAAATCTGCTTCTATTGTTGCGAAGTAATACTTTAGCGTATTTCCTGATATTTTGCCTTATACAAAAAATTCCAATTATATAATTTGGCATGATCAAGCAGCAGGTGGTGATATCAATAAATGTTACTAAGTTACCTTCCTTCTACCTTCATGGGCTTTATATTGAGAGCTCGTTGTCTTAGATGTTTCTAAGCACGTCGAGAAAGTACATAAGCGACTCGAGAGATTGAAACTAACGACACGCACAAGAAAAATGAAACTCGCAAGTGGAGTTGCGGTACTTGTATGTTTGTTGATCCTAACACAAAGTGGATTGCAACAAACCCAGTCATTTATGTCGCTTCAGGGGCATTTGAGAGGCAAAAGGATTATGAAGGTAAGCGATTCCATTTTTTCAGTATCAACGTCCTACAGTTTTACAGATTTACGTTTTTCTGTTTTCCTCGATGCCGTGTATACAGAGTATTTATAGCCCTCGATTTCAGTTTCTTATTGCCGGTATATTGCGAATAAGTGAAGTATGTCCCCTCAATTTTGTTTCCTCTAATACACAAGGACAAGCACACACTGACACAGCCTATGAGTACATTTGTAATTATTAGTACATGTACCTACTTGTATACTTGTATACATGCATTTACTACACATGTGCATGGGTAAGCATGTTCGTAACACACATGCAAACGTAGACACTTAAGACACACATACACAGAAAAAGAGACCAACCGTTACACACGATAGTCTCCTCCATAAACAGATGCTCCAACATCCTTTTCTTTTATTATCTCTTTACTCGATCATATAATTGAAATTATAAATGGCTCCATTAACAAATACGGTTGGAAAAAGCGACTGTATTTTGGTATTGAAAAAACGCAATCAATCTGAAAACGTATTCTGTATAATTGTAGTTTTTGCCAAATACGTACAAAGTAGACTCACTTTGAAGTACTTGTTCTTAATACGGGACAAGCAAATACTATAAATAACACTCTTTGACTTTTCTCTCGGCCGCTACCGTTATGAATAGCAAAACTATTTATATCGATAAGAGGATTAGAAATGGCAGGTGACTTTTATTAACAACCTCCTCATTTAAATCTTCCGGGCCATGACTTTGTTTTTGAAAACGCGTTCTTTGTTGATACAGTTTTACCCATGCACTGTCCAATCTTAGCTTAGATAAGTATGAAGGGATTGTTTTGAAAACGGTTCTCAAATTAAGAAGAGACACAAAATGAAACCTTTTACCTGTGGACTCTTTTTCCCCGTTTAAATCATGGAGTATTCCAATTTCCGTCATAGCTTTTGATGACGGCATACGTTCGATTGAGCGAGTTATTGCTCTTTTTTTGTATTTATTTCATTTCAAAAGCAAATTTGAATGGAAGTGAAGCAATAGTTGTTTTGAATATCGTGTACTCTGGGGACTAGTCGGTGGGCAGTACGAATACTCCTTGGTCGGGAAACACATGGCCAAGGGCAAACTCGCGAACTCAAACTTGTTCCAGTTACCCAATACGGTTTCTTATTGAGTTTGTGTGTTTGTCTCAGCATTGGCGAACTTTTTAGCAACAACAGTCAACAGAAATTGCAGTATTTCTTATTTGTTTATAATATCACTCATTTCTCAAAACTATTCAACACGTACAGCTCATATTTTCAGTGATCAAAAATCCGCCTATAGAACAGGCCTCGTGACGTACTTTTTCAATGATTTGTAACTAATCGTAATCTAGAAGTAAGCTTAGCAAAACAGGCCCTGTGCCCCTTTTTGGTCCTAACTGCTTATATTATAACAATTTGCTATTTTGAGAAAATAATAAAACGTGGGAAGAGCGTATGAAACGAAGGGTTAACGGCTTTTAAAGACAACATAAGTTTAATTATTAGTGACTTTCAAAGTTGTTTCTTTCACAATATCGCCTTAAAACATTATTGTCTTAAATAATTTGTTACTTGCATGACTTAAGCTGCACCTATATTTTGTTAAATAGAGGTGCATACAGTCACAACATACATTTCTTTATCTAATTACATATTTTTATTTACCTATTTATTTAATTACGTATTTGATCATTCATTCATTCATTCATTCATTCATTCATTCATTCATTTACTTTAAACTCAAGAAGATCGAAAACTCTTAAGTGCAAGAGGTAAGTTTTGGGGGTATGTATATGGGTGGGATATATGGTTATTGTCGAAGGGCTTTTGCGTCTGAAATGTTTTGGCCTTACCACAAAGGATCGAGGGGTATTTTCGAAATTTGTGGCATCTATTAAGTACGTGGTCTCGTTCACAGACGTCCCCCCATTGAAGGAGTTACACAATGTCTTTCAAGTGTTTTATGCCACGACGGTTAATGAGGAATCTTTCCGCTTTCCCGTTTTCCCTTAACGCCTTAGCATTTCCTTTCTTTTTCTTTTCTCCAAGCATAAACAAATTGTAGTAATAAGAAGAGTTAGAGTAATGTTCTTTATTAAGCCGCTCGATCCCCTCTCCACCGTTCAATTTTTAAGCTCTATCTCCCAGTGCACAATATGTGACAACGATCAACCCAAAAGGTTTACTCTGCGGCTAAAGGTATACGTCAAGTATTTAAAACATCAAATGATCAACCTTATTTGCGTTTCGATTTCTACAATGATACTGTCATCAAAAAAGTTGTTGAATAGTTGTGATAAGTACAAGAGAAATAAATCCAAATTGGTGGCCAACAATCTGCATGTTTTCCTTTTTGAAACTATTGGTCTTCCCTTTAGTTAGCGCGTTGCTAGATTTTACTACTAAAGCTGACGAAAAGCAAATTGTGTGAAATTAATCATATCTTGGTTTGTAACTTTTAGAGTGTTCACGATAACTGCTCCAAGTTGTTCTCATCAATTTATCGAAGACAGTATTTAAGGGGCAAAATGTTGTCATGGTAACCACGTTTTGAACGGCAGTTTTCGCCAAATTTAGTGAATTGAGGTTTCTTGTCGTTTTATTAGGTTTTACAGCTTGAAATGTGTGAATCTGACTATGTTAACCATGTCTGAGTGTGCAAAGTAAAAACGAATTCGGATGAAATATCGTGATATATAACAACATCAAAAGAGGTAGTGTCTCGATATACAACTTAGGAAGGCGGACGGATGAAGTCATGATGACATCATGACATCCGTGTGTGTGCAATGTTAGCTCAGTTGATAAGATCTCAGACTGCTAGCTAGAAGGTCCCGGGTTCGATTCCCGGCTTGGCCATGGGGTTGAATATTTAGGTGATCTTCTTTCGCC
>JAOEJI011067343.1:0-12988 GCA_025448255.1 Umimayanthus chanpuru
AAACACAAACACAAACACAAACACAAACACAAACACAAACACAAACACAAACACAAACACAAACACAAACACAAACATAAAAACAGTTACCTTCGCAAGTGACCCCTGTAAACCCTGTAGGACAGTAACACCTAAAATTGTGGTTCTCGTGTCTACAGGTTCCTCCGTTTTTACAAGGGCTTGGGTCACACCATGAGAGTTTGATTGCTGCCTCAGCTAGAAATCAACAGTCATGTAACATTTAGTTCAATAGCAATACCATTATGTACGACAACAACTTGCGCAGAACACAATGGGGCTGCATGATTTTACTGGTGGATCACATAAGTTTGTACATATGGCGGACTGAATGAATGACTTAAAAGTATATTAACTACTCAACAAAGAAAGGCGATAAAAGTTTCAAGACATGATAATGTGAGCACGAAGTACATAAAATGACAAGGATGTATAATCAGTTTTCAGCGAGCCGCGCTGTTTGTTGCGTGTTCGCTAGTAAAGATTTGCTGATATTTCGCTGGGAAAATTGAGGTGATAGATACATGAAAGAACAACTTGTTCGCTACAGTAATCTCAAAATGGTGCATTAAACGTTTAAACATGTTTAATAAAATCAGACCTGACAAATTTCGACCGTGTTCGATTTTCCTTGAGCTCGAACTTAGACAAGTCGCATATCTTTTGACGAAGCAGGTTTGAGAGATGCAATATATTTCTATTTTCATCTGTATAATACAAAATCTAATATAGTAAAGAATGTTATTTCGAAAAAGTGCATTGCAAGCTACATTTTGGGGTAAAAACGGGAAACTTGTTATTTTATATGTCGTTTCTATGGAAGCCCATATCAGTAACCAAATCCGCATTTTTGCACGTTTGGTACAAAATCTGCAACTTTGCACATCTGGTAAACCAAATCTGCAACTTTGCACCTTTGGTATAACCAAATCCGCAACTTTGCACATATTATACCAAATCTGAAACTTTGCAAATTTGGTGTAACCAAATCTGCATTTTTGTACATTTTATAACCAAATCTGCATTTTTGTTCATTTGCGGTTACCAAATCTGCAACTTTGCACATTTTGTTATACCAAATCTGCAACTTTACATAACCAAATGTCCATAGTTGCAGGATTTTGCAGATTTGGTAACCAAATGAACAATAATGCGGATTTGGTTACCAAATGTGCAAAAATGCAGATTAGGTTACCGAGATGGGCTTCCATACATTTTGACCCTTAAAATTAAAAATATATGTCTTGGCAACAGTTATTATCGAACTTGGGGTAAGATTCTCGTGAGTCCAGACACCAAAATTTACCCACAAGTGTGTCATGTTTTCTTGTTTAGATTTTCCGATTTTCTTCTGGTCTATTTGAGTGAGTGTTGCAAAGCGTTCGAGACCAAATATAATGAACTGAAAACGTATTAAAATGATCAAAACTGAGCACGCATGTTTTCATTCTCTTTTCTTTAATTTACCTTTACATCTACAGTCGCGACAAACCCACTCCGGGGGACACACGCAGTCAAAACCAGTGTCGGTTTCCACACAAGTTCCACCATGAAAGCAAGGGTTGATGTAACAAGGATTACGCTCTGAAAATATGAAAAAAACACTTTTGTACTGGAAGTGTTTCTCTCAATACAAAGAAAATTTTGCTTATTCTGCAAAGATTTTTATGACAATCCTGTTTAAAAGTTGGAGTTGTCAACAGTTTTCCACCTGTACCTATGTTTTATAATATCAAAAAAGCGTCTTAGTGTTTACATATACAAAGTTAACAGTCGTGTTTCGACACACATACGGAGATTCAAGTAATTCCTCCGAACCCCCAACAAATGAAAACCCTTTGTAAATTGTTGTAACACATGTTTGAAAGGTAACAAGAAAATTTCTTTTTCTGGTCTGTATTATCACCTTTTCCCTCCGAACGAAATTACAAAGACAGTTAGTATGGATAATTAATTTACATACATTACATTTTTAACCAAAATAAGTTTTAGTATTCGCCTCCCTATTAACTTAGTGCTAATGATACTTTGCCCAATCTACACAAATCTTGTAAACAAACTGCTTTACCTATAAATAAATCTAAAAAGGGGGGAAAAGAAAAAAAAAGAAAAAGAAAATGAACTGATTAAAAATAAAGAAAGTACGAAAACAAAGTTTTAAGAACTTTGAGGATTAAGTTTGATCAAATGGCTCAGGCTCAAAATAAATCAAAATCAATCTGTATACTTCAGCGACGGTATATCGAAACTGATTACTTGATAGGCAATTAACTCTACAAGTAGACTCCACTTCTAAAACGTGAACTTACATTTTAATGTATCACACAAAAATCAAGCAAAAGACAGGTAACCAGCCTAATGGTTATGCGCTTTATATCGTCTGATACAAACATATTTTGTTTCGGTTTTTTAAATGTACAAAAAATACACGCAGAAAAAATTAAGATGACAGTTGAACGCATCGGTCAAAATTATGTGGTCTATTTAGCAAAAGGGTGTTGCTGCAATGGAGCAGTATATTTATTTTGTGACAAGACTGTATATTCTGATTGGACGAAAACTCTGCAGTTATCCAATCAGATCACCTTTGATGTATTCGTGCGTGGAGACTGGGTACAAGACGTCTCAATGCCGGCCATTTTGAATTTGATTGTGGTGCAAGAAAAAGCTATCTTGCTGCAGAGTTGATGGGCTTAGAACGTTACCCGTCGGACCAACCGAACTCAACACTGAAAGGCGTGACAATAAGGGTATACAAGTGCTTTGTTTTACTGGTGAAAACCGAATGAAGTGCGGGAGCTGAACAATTATCCACAACTAAGCAACTCGCCGCAGAACTACGTAAACAAAGTAAGTTAGTTAGTTGAAGTTGGTTACAATGTTTGCCAGTTTTTGATTAACAACTTTTCAAAGACCACAAACTGAATTCGCTTCACTTGTTCAATTAGCGTTGGTTGTTAAAATCTTGTTCTAAAACAGGTATCTGATCATGATAATCTAGGTAGGTCTATATTTTGTACAGTCTAAACACAAGAACAATTATCAAGAATTATCAATATCAGTAAATAGAAACAAGGTTGAAAGTATAAGTTGAAACTAAGAATAATGATATAAAAAAGTATAAATAGAAACAAAAACAGTATAAATGGAAATAAGTATAAACAGAAATCAAACGTCTGTTTTTGCACACTGTGATTACCATAACAGACATACATGTAACATGCATTTCTTTGGTAATCCTTGGTGAGTATCACCGTGCTTACCTGAAGTTCCTGATCTGTTCCACGGTAGCCTTTGCCATGGTACAAGTATCTCTCTGCTCACCTCACAACTGCAAAGACTTTCCCCGGTGCGGCATCTCAGTGCATATATGTCAGTGCTAATCTTTGCAAGTCCTTCTCCAGTAGTCTTTTTCCCGCTCATGTATATCAGTGTTACTGTTTACCTTGCCAACTATTTCCCCAGTATCCCTTAGTACAAGTATCTCGTCCTCTATATCGATGTTTACCTTACTTTGGAACCTGAAAGCCTTAATAGAGAAAGTGTGTGCACTATGCACTGGAATTACTAAAGAACACAGCTTGTAAGTACCAGCATGCACTTGCTGGTATATAAGAGCGATGATCACTGTTAATAATCAATACACTGACAAGGACTGAATGATCGAAAGACCTTTGTAGTGCATTAAGATCGTGGCTGTATGATGTTGATATATTTGTTCACTTTAGTATATATAATGTTTACCTTGATAGTTCTTTTGATAAGGAAATCATTTGCAAGTATCTAAGTGCTTACCCAGTTTGACAGGTCTCTGATAAGTAGCCCCTTGGTGCATGTTTACCAGTGTTTACTGTGCACTGTCTTGTCTTGATGTCTGTCCCAGGTATATGTACTCTCTCAGTACAATGATTACTATGACAGGCCTTTACATGGTATCCCTTGGTTCAGTAATCACAGTGCTTTCCATTTCAGGTCTTACCAGTTCCCTTGGTACAACTACATTTTACCTCAGTACTTACCATGACAGGTCTTACCCAGTATCCCTTGGTACAAGTACATTTTATCTCTGTACTTACCATGACAGGTCTTTCCCTGGTAGCCCTTGGTACAAATACATGTATGTCAGTGCCTACTGTACCTTGGTAGGTCTTTCCCTGGTCTTGGTCTTGGTAGAAGTTTATCTTGGTTCTTACCATGACATGGTTTTGCCTGATATCCCTTGGTATCAGTCTTGGTACAAGTATCTCAGTATCCCTGGTTCAACCCTTTGATCAAGTATCTCAGTGCCTACATTTACAGGTCTTTTCTCAATACTCTTGGTATTAGTATCTCTGTGCTTACCATGGCAAGTCTTCCCTCGGTAGCCCTTGGTGCAAGTACACTGGAAGCCATTGTCCATTTCTGTACAGGTACCACCATTCTCACATGGATCGTGTGTGCACTTTGCTTCTTCTAAATTATGAAGTAATTGAAATATATACAAATGAGTTTGTAGCTGCGAGATTCTTGCTGACCTCAACAGCTGCAAAAGATCTATTCACTACAATATGTAGCAATATAGTTGAGTTCCGTACATTAGTTTGTTTATGTTGGTCATTTGAGCCCTTAAATTCTAAAATATACTTCTCAAACATTATATTTTGACTGTTTCATGAAGGCATCTTTTTCTTTGGATGACTGGCGGTGTATAGCCTAAAAAGGAAGAAACTTGGAAGCTACCAAAAAATCTCTGAAAATCAGTTTGGTTGCAAAATGGTCTTGTGGAGTTCAGTGAGGGTTTTTTCTATGTCTGCAATTCATTTAGCGGTATACAGATATAAACTGATAATTCATTAGTAAGCATTAGTAAGCACTTTTCGGGGTCGCCCACATTGCAATACCACGATAGATTTAAAAACGCCCCAACGTTAGTTTTATTAATTTTTATTGCAGGTATGCGGGGTTTAGCCAATGAAATCGCGTAATACTTCTTATGGATTGAGTAGAGTAACAATTGAGTTCAGGTAGCCATTAAATATCCAGACAATTCCTTCAGTCTAATCTAGAACAGAGAACTGATGCAAACAGTGATACTGTTTATCCTTTGACCTTGGTTCTACAATCTGCAGTCAGTATCAGTGTCACAAACGTTGGTCTTACAGTTGTATCGTACTGTATCAAAAAACCCACAACTTCTGCCTTACTCCGTTCCGTATACAGTCTGAATAAACCTAGCGAGAAGCTGCGAATTAGACCGCCAACTCTTGTACGGTTGATTGCTTAACTTTTGGTACAGTGGTAAACAGTTCGTCAGCTGTAAGCTGCTGTAGGTAATGGCTTTCTTCCTCAATGTATCTTTATGTTCAAATCAGATAGCTTAGGTAACGCTTGGACTGTAAGTTTATAACGAGTATTGGGCGAGAGAAAAAAGATTGGTAACAAAGAGAGAACGAACAACAAACTCCAGAAAAAAGCAGACATGTAACTATACGGACCTTGACAGTTGAGCCCTTTGTAGCCGGCCTGACATGCGCACTCATAGCCGCCCTTCACATCCGTGCACGAGCCTCCATTCACACACGGATTGGGATGGCACTTGCTCTTCAGAACTGAATCGAAACCGGAAGAAACGTATGCATAGATATATGCCATATAAACCTCTGTTAAACAAATGTTATCCAACGTTTTGCTATGCATATCTTAGACGGTGCTTGTATTTGTATCCGTTTTGGTTGGTACTGACCTAAAATTGGTTTACAAAATCATATTCGCGCGGTATTATGCGATATCACTTCACTGCATGTAAATGAATTAAAAATGTCAACATTTTCTTTCATTAAAATCCTTATATAGAAAGGTTAATCTTACCATCACTGACAGTTCATTTTGACGTCACATCACCATATAAGGGACAAGACCAGTAACAGCAAGTGCGAACGCTATTTTCCGCAAATTCTATTTTACATAGTTTCTTTTTTATAATTTGTCCACAAAATGTATCCCGAAAGAGCTATTTTTAAAACCTAGCGATTCACCAATTACCTAGTACTGTACTACTTTAAATGCCTGTTAAGATGTCTCCTTGCATCACGTTTATTCCAGTAAAATTTCCATCGAACGTTTTGGATTAGACGGTTAGATTTTAATCGATTAGATTTTAATGGTATGAAGCAAAAAGAATAAGTGTATAACGTATAGCACACAAAGCACTGAGTGTAGAACGGAGAAGTCGATTCTAAAGTGTGAAGTGTTGTGAAGTAGCTTAGTGCGCTAATGATAAAACAAGGAACCTAAATAGGTACAAATTAGGATTACAATAGTAACTCACCGCGGCATCTCAACCCAGTAAAGCCCCTCCTACATATGCACCTAAACATTCCGTCAGCATGCATCCTTAAACATCGACCACCGTTATAGCAAGGGTTTGGATAACAGCTGTCAGCATCACCAGCCAAGTCTGATTATAACAGTAATAATTTATATTTTTACTGTGCACATACTACTACAATAATAATAATAATAATAATAATAATAGAAATAATAATTACAATAATAATAAAAATGTCAAAATCCAAACGTTTTCGACATAAAAATCATCACGAGGACAATGTCGAAAACGTTTGGATTTTAACATTTTAATATTTTTTATCAAACTTTTAGCATTTTATTCATATTTTATCATTTTTAGCGACTATCATGGCAATAATATTAATAATATAAACAGCAACAACAACTATTATAATTAATAATAACTAATAATAATATTATAATATTCATAAAAACCAATAATCTATCATTCTTACCTAAACATTTAACGTTAACTTTAATAACACTAAATGTTAATATGGACACTACTTGTCCAAGGCGACTCTCCAAAAGTAGCCTGCCTCAAAGTCTGCTTATTCGAAAATACTCGAGGGTAGTGCAGTTTGGAATTTGCGGTTTAACACAAAAAGGTGAATATCCACAGATACGCAAATCTTTTTTGTTGCACAGCACTGGAAACAAACTAGGAGAAAGATCTGTACTCGTAAGACCTAGCTTAACTAAATGGTTCATTGCCATTAGAATTGGACGTCCTGACGTGTTCGTTATGTAGCTAGTGCAGTAACAGAAAGGCTTTCCCTAGCCGGCACTAGGATCGGGGGCTAGACCTACCTAGATGTATATTTTGTCCATGACGTTTCTTGTAAAGCGGTTAACGAGAGAGAGTCAATATATACGCCCGATAGCGTACAGTCAGTCAGAAGCCCAAAGACCGAATAACATGATCAAAACCACGATTCGCGTAGCATAGTCGTAGTTATGATTTTTTTAGTCAGTTTTCCAGTAATTTAAACAAAAGCGAATAACACTAATATTAACCCATTTTTGAAATACAGCAATATGTCTGTAATTCGTTGTTATTCTTGCGTGGCAGTTGATTCTCAGTTCTAGCCATCCGATTTATGGCCTTCATGAAGTACTTTGCTTTGCACGTGTTCTAACGGTACAATAATTTACAACGTCGGCATAGTTGCAGAGCATCATGGACTTCCGCTTGTACTTTTTTTTTAATTGTACTGTTTTAACATTTTTCAATATTATTGTTTACAAAGGCAATGCGACAGACAAAATAATATGGTTTCCCCAGTAGCTATGGCAGGAATTATTGCCGATACTCCTTTACAAGACTGAGATGTTAGGGCATTCGGTTTTAGATGCTGTCTTTGAAAGTGATACATTTTTAAAACAAGAACATTCCGCGAAATAGCAAACTTTGCTTGATAGTGTCATTGACCATTTGATAGTTGATGTGTTTCACCCCCGTTAGAGTTCGACAAGAGTTGTTGACACACTTAAAACAAACAATACTGAGCAGGTAAGAACAATCGAGTCGCCGAAAGTCGGCGAGATAGGAAACTTTGCTTGATAGTGTCGCTTAACATTCGATAGTTGATGGATTTAACCCCCGTCAGAACTGCTGACACAAATTAAACGAACAATACTAGCAGGTAATAACAGTCAAATCACCGCGGAAAGACCTTAACCCTTGGAAGCCTGAGAGTAGCAAAACTGGAAGAGTCCAAACAGTTTTATCATAGAAGTTTTTGAAGCGAAAATACTTGTTTAATAAGCAAACAGATGAATAAACAGTGATTTGAGCTACCTTTCAGTTCTGTTTGATTTTCCATGGGATTGACAAACCAAATATTATAATAGCTGAGAGGAGCACTTTGCTTACCTTGAAGCTGGTCAGGAATTCCTCCATAAAACTGCTCTTGGAAACTTCTTGATATCGGAAATTCAGGATACATAACCCAAGGTCGAGGCATCGCTATCCGTCGTGGCCTGAAATTTGGCAAAACGAACATTGGGCGAACAGGTCGGATGTAGTAGCGATAGTGGCTGTGGCCGCGCGTGGGGACGTACTCTCTGAACTGAAAAGGAAAGCGGAAGCGAAGTGGACGGTCGTACACGTGGAGTCCGCCAAGTCGGCGGGGGCGCTTGCGGTGAAAGTTGTGATGGCGACGGAAAATTCGCCCTCTGTGGATCCTAGGCAGGAATCTGTGTTTGTCGGTAGCATAGGAGTAGACCACCTTGCCGCTGTGTCTGTAGAGTGTCGGTTGCTGTCCGTCGCCGCTCCCTTCCCTGATACCTGTTGTTTGACTTGCTTTGAAAGCCGCGCGGATTTGATGTTTTGAGTCCAACATAAACAAAATCACAAACATACTGAGACAGAAGGTTGAATGGAAAAGATTTGACATGCTGACGGAGTACAATAGGCCAGACTAGGATTGCATGTTTAGATGCAATTACTGTTGATGCGCGTTCTATAAAGAAGTATTAATGTAGTGGTATCTTGGTTTTAAAACGACGTGGCAAAAAGGAGACCTTACGGCTACCAGTAAGAAGTGCAGTTTTACTCAAGCGTGAACAATGAGGGACCCGCAAGCCAGTAGAGGCTGTCTAATAAACAAACGAAACATCGACCAGCGCAAAACGCAATTCACTTTTCGTTTATTCAATATTTAAGCTGTGATTCAATGAATTAAACGGTGGCAATCGTCTCGGAAACGGATTGTCCTACGGACTGTTCTACGGCAAGTTGAGAGATCAAATGACAGTTTGCATTAGGCGGGTTTTAACAGGACAGCGTTAATTGGTTGGGTGTGAGGTAACAAGACTAGTGATCAGCAAGTTGAAGTGGAAAGTCTCTGGTCAACTAACTGACACATTTAATCTTCTTGATTGCAAAAAAGATAAAAGACTCCTGGTAAAACCACCTATACATTTAATTTAGTTATAGTTTTATCTTGTCCTTGAATCGCTAAATGATTTTATTTATTTTGTAGGGCATTTTTAATTTTCTTTTAGGTATATACACTGCAATGACCTGAATATCTCTTGGTCTATGGCATGAATACAAAAGTTGAAACCTAATTTGATTGCCCGGGAAACAAAATATGACCACCCGCAGAATATCCCTTAACGACCCTTAAGGCTTAACCCTGTCGAACAATATATAAAGTAAAAGTAAAATAAAGAAAAGTATTGATATTGGCAAGACGCTGGAATTTTTTATACAAGTGTACTGCGATCGCAAGAACGCGGAGAACAGGGGTAAAAATGGCAATAAAAAAACTGCATTTTATTGCTCAGGTTTGGTGGGCGCACTCCCAGTAACGGAGCCTTGGTTTGCCACATGCTGCAAACACGAGTGGAGGCACTGTTAGCCATTATAGTATCTTTAGTTATATTGGTGCGCTTTTGATCCAGTGTTTTTCAACACCAAGAGTATCGGAAAACACTGCTTCGTTTTCTTTCACACTTGTGAACATCGTTTGTTCCTTTTCATCTTAATTTGATAATATACAAATAATATTAATGTAAATATGGCACTATATCAAATATGTGTTGAAGAAAATACATTACAGCTTTTATGTTTTGACAAACTAACATTAACAAGAAAACGTAGTGACTTGTGTTAACAGTTGTATTTTGCTTCTTGAGTTGAGATGCGTCTTGTAGAATCATTGCAACGTGAAACAAGTCGGTTTGTCCAACATAGTTTAGGTAGGAAAGAAAACAATCATGCAGGTTATAGTAAATAAAACAGAAACAAACATCAATCAACTGAAACTGGCCGGCTATTAGAGACAACGCTTTGATGGCTCTTAATGTATTAAACTAGTAAACATGCAAGAACGATAAGCTTCAGGTACCAACGTAATGTTTTAGTATCATACTAAGGCTCGTAGTAATATACTTTAGTCAAGAGAACACACAGAAAAACGAGGATAATAAGATAATTAATATTTTGACTATTGAAAATAGCAAAGATTTAAGAGCGAAATAAGCCACAGTGGTAATGTTGAAGAGGACAATGGATTTCTCTTTTTTGCTACTGGTACGTACTTAGACTACAGCTGTCTAAAACGTATCACGACACAGCGATAAAGCACATGTTTGAAATTAGCCGAAAGCCAGTCTTCACGCTTTAAACTAAAAACGGCAAGTATCTTCAGTAGGAGGTTGCTTGACATCCCACCACCTGGAGCAGAGACGATGGTAAAACGTGATGCGACCAACGTCAGTATGGAGTTGCCGTGTCCTGTTGGGACAACAGCGGGAAACAGCCTCTGCCAATGGGAAATTCGGTTTAATATCTGAACATAGTTGACTGACTGGTTGATATCTACTTGGATCTGGGGCAAATTTGGGAACTAGATTTCGAAGAATAACAAGAATGTTGGTGGGTCTCCGACAATTTCCTGTTCAAACATTGTTCCAATGAAAGAAACACGTGGGTGTAGAAATTATATCGTTTATACCTGTCTCAAATGCGCTTCCCATAACACGAAAAATTGTTTGTAAAATGATGCTGTTGCCGGCCGTTGTATACTGGAGAATAGTATAAGTCGTATTGAACTTGCTTTTATACAATTTACTTTTGTTGCAAATTGTCAGCGTTTTGAGTTTTTCAAATGACTAGAACCTTTCTTTCAAATTCAAACTGTCGTCTTGTAATATTCACCATTTACCATTGTGTCGCAAATGATTTTTGATTTTAAAACTATTTGTTTTTTTGTTGCAAACCCCAATAATGTACTCTGCTGGTCGTTTTCCCGCTGCACTGCACTGTTCAGTTTTGAGTTATCGTTAGACTGTTCTTACGTGAATATAGCTATAGAATTTAAGGGCAGTAAAATAAGGGAGACTGGGTTCAGTGCACTCAGAATGCTATAGTTTAAAGCTAAATTCAAAACGCCTGACAGATCATCACCGGCCCAGTCACAACTCGTGAATCATTCATTCGCTATTGTTCTCTGTTTGGTGGCTGTCGCACCACGTGACTTCATGAATTTCTCATTATTGACCACAAACAAAATGTATTTTGGTTTGCTTGTGTGATTTAGTCTGGGCTCTTTAGGAATATTGTATCATTTACGACAACATGAAAGGTTCTAACGCACTTGTGATAACTAGTTGCTGGTTCCTTTTCTGTTTAATGGCTGCAACAGAAACGCTCGAGAACGGAGAGAAAAGAGCTCTTTTACGACGGAGAACAGAGGCAAAGGCGGTTCTCCAACGGAGGGGCAAACACCCAAATGTCGTGCTAAAAGTAAAAAAGTCCATAAATCACAAACGTAATGGCAGGAAAACGGAGAATGGTAGAAGAAGCAGTAAAAGACAATTTCTTCCTTCTCTGTATCCGTATTTCCATCCGAGAGTTCACCGAATAGTGGTTCATCACCATGCGGGTAAGATATATATCGTGATAAGACCTACATTATTCATACCAGTGTTAGCTAACTCCCCTCCACTTTGTGCAGTGAACTATACTCGTGATGTCGAGCTGGGCTTTTGGTCTGGCAAACATACTTGTACTTGTTATTTTGGTTGTTGTACAGAGCACAGACAAACTACTTGTAAATCAAGACCTATAGTCATAACAATGTTTTACATTGGACTTGTTTTGCTTAAGCTGAGACGCGTTTGACATATGATTGTGTTGAAACGCCCATGCTTCAGTAAAAGGGCACTTTTCAATATCGTAACCACAAACAAGAAGTTAAACTTAAATTGAGTCAGTTTAAATTGGCACGTTTTGGTATATCGGAGATTGTTTACAACTCCCTAAAATTGCGCATAACTCTTTTGCACCTGCTTTATTACGGGAACCGAGTTGTGCACCTTTCTTCTACCTTTAGCCTAATTTGTTATCTCACGAAATCCTTTCTAATTTCCCCTTTCTGATGCTTGATCAACTGATGCAGGTTGATATTCTTTTCAACGCGGAAATCCAATAACAGGCCACCCGCAGTTTTAGAGAGCAGGAAACAAAGTAACTTAGCAACCAAGATGTTACGGGTCTGGACAACTTAATAACAAACGACTTTTCTTCTTTTTCTCTTGCTTAACTAATTTGGAAGCAGAGCAACAGATAGACTGATAGACTGAAAGTTAAACAAACAGTCTGATGGACGACGGTCAGATAGACAGAGAGAAAGAACAAGAGAGACGGCCAAACAGAAATGCGGAAAAGCAGAGTTATGAATCGTCTAATCTTTTTGTTGGCCATATCAACTAACAAATTTCTCTTGAATGTTAGTGCGGACTTATTGCGACCCAATTCCATGCCAAAATGGTGGCACTTGTACGGTGGTATCCCATGGTTACGAGTGTACATGTCCGCTGGGATTTATGGGAACTCATTGTGATGGTGAGCATTTACTTCACTTCAAAACATTTTATAGTATAGTTTATTTTAATTTCCGATTCTATTCTATTCTATTCTACTCTACTCTACTCTACCCTACTCTACTCTATTCCGATTCTATTCTATTCTGTTCTATTCTATTCTATTCTATTCTATTCTATTCTAAAATTAGAATAAAAGGCTAAAGTTAGATAAAAGTATTAAAATCGCTAAAAGCGTGGCGAAAGGCGTTTGTCGATGTCAGTGACTTGTGTCACCACGTGCTAGATAAATTGAGAAGCTGCATAT
>JAOEJI011068455.1:0-12984 GCA_025448255.1 Umimayanthus chanpuru
TGCGACAAATGAAGCTGGTGCAGGCTAGGTTTCGCCTCGATAGGTTTTAACACACTCTCAGTCTATTTTTAGTCGTCTTTGGAAATGAAAGAAAGATATTTCAAAGAAACTGTTGCCTAGTTACACCAAACTTAAAGAAACAGCATCAGTCTTGTCCAGAGTCGAACGGAACAAAATATTCCTAGAAAGAAAATTTTCACAAAAGTGACGAGTTGTACCATCTTGATTTCTAAATCAGAAATGCTGTTCATATTTAAAACTACTAGCAAGTATAATATTTCGAGAGAGTTCAACGTTATTACAAGCACAGTGAAATTCCGGTGAAGCTGCGTTTGATTGTTCAACTCTTTGTTTTTGCACAAAACCTGTGTCGAGTCTTCTGAAAGTTCAAGCCCGGAGGGTCGACCCAATGACTCGCTTGTTGTATGGGAAGCTAAAGGAACAATACAGGCGACCAGTTCATTCGGAACGAACCCGACTCAAAAAGGTACACAATTAGTGGGTTTCGAGGGCATCGTCAAAGGATTACCATCTCTTTTTGACCAGCTATGGAAGTGTTAACTTCCTTCTTAGTCTTTAGTAAATTTTTGTTGAGTCTAAAGGTTCAATAGCGTGTCTTTGCGGTTAAATAGAGACTCGATCATCAGTATCGTTGCGATGCGTGTTAGAACGTAGTCACAACTCACAGCGGAGTGAAATTATCTATTCAATATGTCTCCTTCTCAGCATGAACGACGGGGTCGATGCTTTTAGCACAGTTTGAAAAAAACACGAATTGTTTCCTCAATTTAGCAAGGCTTTTATCAACTCAACGCTCTCTTCCTTGGCAACAAAAGATTTATTGTAACACATTTTAGGCGCCGCAATAAGAAGATAATAACCGGTCAATGGGGCTGTATATTCAAGGCGGACCTTGATCGAAAACACTGATAACTTAAACAGCCATCTATTCTCATTCACGTGCACCCGTTTAACAGCTATTTGCATATGAAAGATAAAAACCGCAAAGGGTGGAAAGCTAACAAACTTATACTATTTTTAACAACGCTAACTATCGCAAAAAAAATTGAAACTAAATGTAATAATGCCGACTCGGTTCAAATAGACAGCTTGTAGTTTTTACTATTGTCTGTTTTTGAGGGCTAAGAATGAACGCTCAGTCTGTAATTTCACCTCCCCGCTAACTTGAAAGATAGCCATCACTTGTAAACACGCATTGTTTTGTCATTTGTTGATAAACGATTTTTTTCTTTTGGCTGCCAGATAACGTTCTTGAAGTTCTACTAGACACCGATTCACCCGAAGTTCAACACAATATAAGCCCCATCCGTCGCAATCAGGACTTAACTCTCATGAAAAGATCGTTGAAGCTTGCGTGCCAATTCAAGACAACGTTAATGCCGTTGTTAGCGTGCCTAAATAAAGTTATTACTATAGGCCTACTATATCATGTTAGACCATAACATACCAAGCTTGACTGACTACGGTCTAAAATCTAACCTGTTTACTCTTCCCTCATTCGCAGCTATAAAAGCCCGTATTCAATATTTCACGCCCGTGAACCTGTTTACTCTTCTCTCATTCACAGCTATAAGCCCGTATCAGTCAATGTTTCACGCCCGTGAACCTGACATGTTGTTTCTCAGCCGATAGAACATCGTCTTGAGAGACTGGAAACTTAAACTTTGAGTTTGAACACGTGACACTATATCAGCATGGTTCCCATGCAGCTGTGTTTTCAAACATCAAAGGTACAAAACAATTTCTGAAACTTCGAAACTTTTAAGTTTTGAGAAGTCATAAACACTTCTGCTCTGCAAGACGATCAAAATGAATGATCACAGTGTAGTATTTTGACAGCTAGTTTAAAAGTTGGGATAATTTTTGGTTTTACAGCTTCAGCAGGACAGGGGTTGCTTTTTTCTCCAAAAATGTTAGCGCCTCTCCTGTTCAACCCTTCTGCCCCAAAATACCGAACCTTCCGCATTTTTGTTTAAGACGGCGCGTTTATGGCTATATCACTTTACAGTTAGGTTTGTCCGCTTCACGATACAGTACACGAGATACTGCTCGTCCGTTTTAACTGCGCAGTTGACCTCGTCCCCCATGACGCATTTATGTCGCTTTACCTTCCAGAGATCTCATACTAGGCTCCTTACATCGAATGATCTGTTCATAGTGCTAAATCTCTTGCCCTGCATCTTAGTTCGTACCCAAGCTTCCCCTCCCCATCCATCAACAGTTCATCCGAGCAAACCGGTCTTACTGTCTCATACTACCACTTCTCAACCTTGAGTTGACGATAACTAATCACAAGCCTCCCTTAATGTCTGTCTTATTAACAGTTAAGTCTGTTGAGTACACACCTATTGTCAAGGTCCGCAAATCTAAACCATCTACGCAGCCCTAGCCTATCCGGCATGAAGTGTTCTTCCTCTGGCTTAACCTCGGAACATCAAAAGTTTCGAAACTGAAAAGAATTTTCAACTTCTGATCTCTTAGTCTTAGAAATGATTAACAACAAGCGTTTGTACTCATCAAGGCAAACAATCATGACTGATATAACAGCCAAAATCGTTAATAGTAGGCAGTCCGTAATATCGTGGATCAATTTTAAGACCTTTAAAAAGTTAAACTGAAGCTAAAAAATTTCTACACATATGAAAGATACATGATTGTTTGCAGAATTATATTTTTTAGACTAAACTCTAATGAACTGCTTGCAAAAATTTGTTTGGTAGTTCCAGGAATTAACATGTTGTGTTTACAGCGATTTGGACTGTTCTATTGATGTCGAGTTTTGATTTTTTTAAAAATCAAAAACAATTGCAAAAATCAAAATCGCATGAAGTGCAGTTTTGTAAGTTTTAAAAATTGAGCACCACAACCGTAGATAGTAAATTACAAGTTTCTTTAGCTTTGGCTCAAGTCTGGTCTTAAAAGTCATAAAAGCGTCTTAAATTGGTTCATCTGAAAGTTGCTAAAACCACGATTTGTATTTACACAATTACAGACACCGAGTCTGCGCCTACTGATTGTAGCTATAAGTATAACTCCCCCACCGGTCCGAGCCTAGCTGGTTGTCTCCTAATCTCAGTCAAGTCCGATTTATTACTAAGCGTTATCACACGACAACAGATTAAAACATAGATAAATATTGGTAAATCGAGCCAATCTGTGTATGTGTCTACCCTTGACCTTGTAGCCTTAAAATTCGCCTTCAACTGAATTGGAGTGAACCGCGCTCTTTGATTTTGGTTTTCTTGTCATTAATCCTCCTGTGATAAATTTGTTTTGCGGCACAAACGATATAAAGGGATTAAAGAAGGCGACAAAAGTTCAAAGCAACAAAGAGAAAAGCATGGATATAGTTATTAAAACGGTCTTGGACTGGGAAATGATTTATCACATTTCTACAGCAGGGAGTCATCCCGATCTATTGTTCTAATCACGCATTGAAAGCAGGACAGAACGGACAAAATTTGATTTAGAATATCATTGTTTCAGTAAATAGTTAAATGGTTTCAGAAACATCGAGATAGTCGAATCATGAGGCATGCTGGTGTAATTAAACTGAAATGATTTACTTAACATTCACTATCTCACAGATGTAGCAAATTGTTTCTGATTAAAAATATGAAAATCTTTAATTCTTGTGAATTTCAAAACTTCCCAAAGTAAATAGAAAAGCGCCACCCCAAAACAGGAAACAGTGCACCTTTTAAAGTCTAGACTTACAATTTCCAAAATACGTATAAGATAAGAAACTTTTACTCAGTAGGATGGCTCAGACAACCTGTGGATTGTGCTGTTATCAAGAGAGGCCCTTCACGACACAATATATTTAAATTACAAAATAGAATAGAATGAAGATGGAGACAACTATTGAAAATACTTACAAAATGCGATTAAAACTATGCATGATAATGATAAAGATTACACTGAACTTTAGTTACAAATACAAATTCCGATAAAAAGCAATTCATACCAACATGGTAAAAACGAATGTTTGCTGCATACACTAGGTAAACGTATCTTTAAAACAGATTGACGACTTGCATGGCCTGTTTTGTCGGAAGAAAAGGAAGAATTGTTTTAGGAACTATGATATCTCTTAATCTTTGTATAAAAACCTAAAAGGCTCTAAAAGTTTTACTAACAGAATGGATCGTGCAAGCGGCTATAAATTTTAGCGTGTCAGTACACTTCTGCTATTATTATACGATTTGTATAAATAATTTATCCATACATAAAATCCAACTAACAAATAAACACTAGGTTTAACCTTGTTGAGCCCCTAATACATTTGTTTTTGTTGTAATTATTAGTCACTAAACTCATTTTCAAATCAACTTCATAGAAATTCAATTCAATCCTTGGACTCACTTTTCCTAGATAAGGAAATGTAGTGTAAATTTCGACTTAACCCTGGATTAATACTATACAGCTTTTGAGCTGAATCGGGCCTCCAATACTGGTAGCTGAGATATAAGAGAAAGTGCGGTGGTACACTTGAAAATATTTAGGATATCTCATTATCTGTGTTTTGACATGTTTTAAAGGAAAAGACGTCAAGTTGTTCAAGAAATGCAATCGATGTGAAGCAAATTTCTTTTTAAAAATTGAGACGCAGTTGGTTCTTTGCATTTTTCTTTAACTCTATTTTAATTTTGAGCTCTCTCGCGCGCCCTGAGCCGGGGGGAGGGGAGGCCGAGGGGAATATTCCCCCTTCCCCTTGCCGACTTATTGACCCACTCCACAAATCGTAATTACTGTAAGTTCTTCTAAAACATGGTGTAATACTTGACTAATTGGCTATGACATCTTAATTACGACACATCGTATTACATTTTCAATATTTTCAGTCTTGCCATGTTTTCAAAATTTACTTTTTAATGAGTTAAAAACGATAAAGTACATTTTATTCTCGCAGAAAATATTTCAAGTTGCAGAACGGTTTAAATGAACTCTAGTCTACAAAATGACATCATTAGTCACAGAATATAGAATAACTTCTTTGTGAGTTGAATTATAGTTGCCATGGAAACTGTGGGTAATTTTTATTTTGTAACAGATTTAACAGAATTAGCCTAACAATGTTCGGAAACTTCTGTCATCAGCTACACTAAATCATAACAATTTTAAACTAAGATAATTCCTTGAACGACCTCAAAAGATAGGATTTTCCAATTTTAAGGTGGCTGTTACCCTAGCAACAACAAGAAATCTTATAGCTTCTTTGTACCTCAAAAACTCATGATTTGTCAAACCAAAGTAAAGAAATGTTTACAAACACCGGAGAAAATACAGTTCTTAAAAATATATACGATACTGATATGGCGATAAAGTATTGCTTTACATTTCATGTTTCATTTCAATATCGATTATTTTTAATGAAGTAAGCGCCCTTGCTGATGAGTGTTAACTTGGAAAACACGTCCCAACGTTTGCAAAATTCCAGAAAATGGGAAACTTTAAAGTTCTAAAAATCACCTTTAAATGCAGTTACCATGACAACAGCACACATCCAGAGGCAACAAACGTCATATCAAATGATTCGCCGTAAAACTTAGAAAAAGTCGAGAAATTTCATGCTTCAGTCTCGAACCCTTCAGAAGTACCGTAGAAATACCCTAATGCCAAATAAGAGTATATCAAAATACTTCTCTACAAAACTTGTGATTCCTTAGTAATAGTAGAAATATTGAATGTTCTTCCACAAATAAAAAAACAAGACAGAAAAATAGTATTAACTTGCTGTGCAATTATAAAAACGTGGAGAACTGAAGAAATCGGAAATGTCTAAATAGCTCTAACTTTCATAAAAGCAGAAAAGGACGCTTGATTTACAACCGGTATTTAATTACAAAATTGCTATACATTGTAAATGGCATTACACGCATAAGTTTTAAAGTTACTGGCATCATGGCAAAAAAAAAAGCCCCTACCGATAGTTCATTCAGTTCTCAGCGTTGTAAACAGGCTGTTTCTAAAAATATATCTTCCAATGGTTGTCATTGTCCATAAACAACAGGAATCCATGGGAAAAGATGTGGAAGTGTAAGTGATTGTTAAAGTTTTTTTTTGTAGTGTGCACAATAAAGGTGCTTCCGCTGTTTTTTGCTTGGGAATTTTTCTGTAAAATAAAAGTTGAAAAATCGGTCTGATTTTAAAACTGCTCTAGATCTTAATTACACATGGGAAGTCATTTTGCAACTGAAAAACCACTTCAAAAGAAGTGAATTAAAACTGTGGCTTTAGTTTTTAATTAGTTTGATATTTTGTTAGTTCGAGTTTACAAAAAGCCTTCAACACTAGTGAAAATGAACAGCATAACAAGCGATTAACTAAAGTTTATATTTTAATTGTTAAAAAGATATATTTTTTGTTCATTTGTTCTTTACGAATGGAGTAAAGATTACTGTAACTTTGTCTTAACGAACGCAACTTATGATGTCATACTATATCATGATCGAACAGAAGCTGCCACACAACTTTTTAAATAATGAAAGGCGACTGTTGAGTGCTGCTAATGTCTTTCCAGGATCCTTTACAAAGGGCACGGACCACAGGTCAGGACAGGGGAGGGAGTTCGGGGACTTTGAACAGATTCCCCAATATTTTCAAAATTATATAGAGTTAGTGAGAAAAAACGCGGTCCCCGTAACTCTCCAAATTGCAACCAATTACCTCCTCTGCCGCACTCAAGTTAAGCTACACTCATTCACCAACCTCCGAATTTTGGAGTGTTAGCAAAATATTTCCTTGATATTCACCGCCGCTATGCTACGGGTGCCATCGTAATTTCTACTCTAATAAGGGAGGGAGCACAAATATCATAAGTTCTGTTGGTTTCTTTTGGGCTTCTTCACCACGTAAAAGATTTTTGTAAATACGTGTTATGTATGTGTAAATGTATGTGGTGAAACAAACAAATAAACTAACAAATACAGATAATACTTTAACCATGTCCTTTATTGTGCGACAAAAAAAAGAACCCTGCTATAATGATTAACTGTTTTTCTCCTACGTTTTGAAGCTGAACATGCACTTTAAAGTTTACAAATTTTACTATAAAGTTGTTCAACTTTTTTTGAGTTTAATTTGGAAATATTGATCACTAAACTTTCGACTTCTAATGACAAACAAACAAAACAAATTTTTGAACGACCCGTTTCGTTAGTTTTTCAAAATCGTCTTTAGTAGGACAAAAGCGTTCATACGATGTTCAGGCGACACTGCAGTAAACATTCTGCAAATTTCAACAATACAACCGCTGTAATCAACAAGGTCTCACGTTGAAGAACGACTGGACTCATAAACACGTATTTACCATTATATCGACCGGAGACCGATAATCCTTGTTGCTTTAATTCATGGTCGCGCTTGTCCAATTTCCTCGCACCAAAATTTCAACTTAGACAAGCAAAATAATAGACTGAATAAAGTGTTAGAATTGCAGTCGGGTATTATGGTAAAATGTAGAGGTTAAGTTGGTTGACACTGACTTGAAAATATTTTTGAAGTGTTTGGTGAAATCGCCAACGTTTCAGTAGAAATTTCTACCTTCTTCAGGTCGAAAATGAGATTTTTAGAAAAAGGGTAACGCCGTGAATTCAAACAAACAATTTTAGAGAAAATTATGTTTTGCTGTTTATTTTCACCAACTCCTTCAAGTATAAACTACGCAATGTTTTCTAATCCAATTTATTACTAGCATTTGCCGGGGGATTTTTTGCATAAAAGATGAAACATTTAACATTGCTCTTTGTGTTGATCAAACGATCATACGATGTGCAAATTCGGTTGAATTTCGGCAGCAAACATAAAGTCCGAGGAAACCGCAAACAATTACCATGCCTTTACAACATTTGGGTCAGTAAACTAATCGCAAATAATTGTAATTTGTTGGCTAACCTATACATTATTGCAAAAAATATGATACATTTAACAATGACTATCATATAAAGCTCTCTGTATCAACCAAACGATGTACAAGCCGGCTAAGTATAATTTCGGTAGCTTGTAACAACCTTGTAGTGAATGAACAATTACGTACGTTAACAACAGTTGGATAAGTGTCTTAGATAGTCTTAGATATTCTAATTGGTTGACTTAACTATACTCCGGGCTATACTCTGTTGCAAAGAAAATGACACATTTAACAGTGACTGGCCACTGAATTAACCTTGTCTCGCAATAGCCAAACGATATGCAAGCAAAGTGAGATTTCTGAGCAACCATATAGATACCAAAACCACAAACAATTACCATGCGTTCACAACGGTCAGATTAGTGAACTAGTCTTAGATATATTCTAAATTGTTAATTTACTTATGCACTTATCAAAAGAAATAACACAGTTAACAATGACCGGCCACTTAACGAACCTCTTCTTGTAATAACCAAACGATATGCAACCTCAGGAGATTTCAAAGCAACCATATAGAGATCCAAACCACAAACAAATATCACGCGTTCACAACGGTTAGATAAGTCAGCTAGTCTTAGATATTCTGATTTATTAACTTACCTAAAATGACACGTTTAACAAAGACCGGCCACTGGATGAGCCTCGTCTGTATGAACCAAACGATATGCAACTAACGGTGAGATGATTATAGAGCAACCGTATAGAGGCCTAAACCACAAACAATTATCATGCGTTCACAAAGGTTGGATCAATTAATTGAGACTGTCTTTATCTCCGAGGAGGTACACGGCGAGAACCCAGCACGACATCATCGAGCTTTTGACGTGCAAAACCACCAGAACAATGCCACGCCTTGATTGCGTAGAATCACAGCTGCAAACTACAGGACAAGCGAGAAAAGGAAGTGAAGGACGAAAGTGAAACTGTACTCTTCTCAAAATGTGCAGTGATTTTTCATTAAAGCTCTGTGTGAGTAAAACCGTACAGCATTCCTTTTGTCTTGCATTGAGCTGTCTTCTTAACATGAATTCTATGATACGTCGCATTGATGCCGTTGCATACTGAGTCTACAAAGACACGATATATTTTTTGGTTGAATTTTGTAAGAAAAATTAACATTCCTAAGAGTTCCTGCCAGGGATTTCGTTTCGAAGTAATTTGGGATTATCCAGAATGTGTACTGTGTTGGCTATTTATCTTAAAAACAGTCAGTCGCATCCTTCAACTCACAAAAGCTCTGTTAACTTAAGTAGGTGCTCGAATAACAACGGCTAGAATTAATATATACAAACTTCTTAAAAAAGGACCAAATAATTGTGGTCGACACTCATTGTTCTTAAGTCTCAGGCAAATTAAGTTTGCATTGTTCTTACTACTTAAATAAAAACCACAGATAACCTTGTTTGCAACTATAAAGTCATTGGTCCTCTCGCCTCTGTGTAATACGTTTTTATGCCCTGCAAGGAAAGCACCCAGAACTAGCTATTCACGAAAAGAAACCCTGAAACTTTGAGTTTAGCTACAACTTCTATGTACAGGTCAAAAGACTGCCTTCCTGTGGAGCACTTTCTAAAAGGCTGAATGTCTGAAGTACCTGCTGCAAACTTGGGCAGTCGTGAATCGACAGTACTTGTCCTTTTCATGATTGAATTTAAGAGATTCTGAATTTCTTAACCTCAGAATTCGGTGTTTTATTACTCAATGGTTATAGAAGGAACTAACTATTTTTCAGAAATAACTGCTGAAATCATATTGTCATAAAACAACAGTGTCCGTCTATTCATTGATGAATGTAAAGATATTCTGAACCCCAGATTTTGGTGCTATAATAACTAAAGAGAGCACAGTCAGCGTTGACAACAACTACTAAATTAAAACTAATGCTGTTGTGAAACCAAGAAACCCATTTGTTTATGACTATGAGATTTGAGGAGATTTTAGTTAACTGGTTATTTGCAGTTCCTGTGCTATGTTTTCTTTTGTATGTAAGAGCTACGGTAGTGCAGTTACAATAATATAGCTGTTTAAAAAAACATTGACATCTGGACAACGCAGCACCAAGCTGGGAAGAAATTGTGGGAGCCCTGTACCATCCAGTCATCCGCTGACCGGTTGTACACGAAGTAAACGAAACCAGCAAAACTCCCATCAGGATAACACGCTTTTTGCAAGTTAACGCTATTTGAAAAAGCTCTCTCTATATATTTCAGAAGGTCAATAGTTAAATGTTACACCTTGTGAGATCGCTGTTTCTAGAGCGTAAGACGATATCTTATACTTAGGAACTAGTCATGCTGCTAAACCAAGGACAAATGACACAAATGATACAAAACCAGCTTCATAAATTGACGTATTTTCAAATACAATCTACAGGGCATTTGGAACAAATTTAAATTCATGTAACTATGCTATGCACATTGTCTATTTTTCTCATCGTGTAAACCAGTAAGTTGGCTAGTATGTACAACACTGGGCATAAATAATAAAGATCATGATTGATGCATTCATATTAATTCAAAGTAATGTTTGAGTGTTATTGCTATTATAAAAATTATTCTTACAAAAAAAGGGGAGTGAAGTGTGTAAGATATATGACTTTGAAAGAGTTCAATTGACCTCTCTACTTTTTTTCTCTTCTACTTTTCTGGGTTGCGTGATACAAATAATGAACTTACTCTGCAAGCCACATGGTGGGTATTATATTCCACTGTTTTATTCCTCCACTCCAAGACATTTTAGCACTGAACTATTTATTTCATAGCTTGAAACCAAAAGAAACTCAGCGTGATTTTAAACTGCCTTTCGCCAGCTCATTAGTCTTGAGAAACCGATCACCTACCGCGCCAGGGCTGCCGCACTCTGTTAAAACAGCAACAAATCATTTCCGCAAGTATCTTTCTCAGTTTGCGGTTTTCTGCTGTGAATTGTGCATTGAAAGTCAAAGGAGAACTTGAGAAGAAAGGAAAAGGAAAGATACGACGCAAATCAACACGGGACAAACTAAAACATCAAAAGTTTTGCAACGACATGTTTTTCTTGTTCGATCACCACGCCCGTTTTCGCATCGGACGGAGCTTCTTTTTATCTTTGATATGCTGTCTTTTTCGAAGCATATGTAGTTTGATCAATGAGGGTTTAAACGGTATGTTTTTGTCGTGAGGATGGATGAAAACTGAACTCATATTTTGAATGTTAACCCTTTGTCAGATTGAAGAAGAGACGTCGGCTTGAAACGTCAGCCTTACACCCAACCTTCAGTGTTTGCGATTTTAGCGCAGTTGGTATAAAGAATCTCTGACTGCCAACCAGGAGGTCCCAAGTTCAATAGGCCCTTTGCAGCTGGAAGTCACATGGTACAAAATCCCAAATACTGTAGAGCAAAAGAATGTGCCAGACTCCAAAACAAAACACAGTTAACTAGAAAAGTGTGATTTTTCTTTGTTTACATTTCCAAGTGGAGTCTTGTCACATTCTTTTGCTCTCCAGTATGTAGGATTTTGTACCATGTGACCTCCAGCTGCAAAGGGCCCATCCTGGCCTTGTCGAGGGTTGAACTTTGGGTGACCTTCTTTCGCCACACCGTCCGTGGACAGGGACGTTAAGACATTGGTCTAGTCTCTCGACGTTTTATTGGGGGATTTAAATCAACCCACGCACTTCTCGAAAAGAGTATAGGGTAATCCCGGTGTTGTGGTCTGTTAACTAAGTTGTCTGTAATACTTTGTGTTGATCAGGACTCTATATAGAGTTGCTTAAACTAGCTATGCTAAATTGGGTGTTCCTATGCAAATATTGGTTTAGTTACATTTACATTTACTTTTTACGGAGAAAAGCATACCATATCAAACCTAATATTTAGCCTACTCGCCAACGTAAACGAAAAACAGTTAAATTTTTTTTGAAAAAAAAAACATTCTTCCAGTGTTTTTCAACACAATGGCTACCCTGGAACTCGCCCGCGCTCAAACGACCATTTTTAAAATACATTCAGAACAAATGGACGTCAGCTACTTGCCGACAAACTAACGAGCGCGCTTGTCGGCTGATTTGAGAGGGTGCACATGGGTACAGTGTGTCAAACGTGTGACTGATTTCATTTGATGGCAGCTCTTGATGTATTCTGTTACACCTCTTGTTTTATAGAACGTCTCATTTTTTGGGTTGAGGCTTGATGCTCTTAATTATTTTGAGGATTTCAACCTCAAGTCCTTTTAAAGTGTGCTTGTTTCTTTTCTTATTGGGAACACGTTTTACATTCATACAAGCCAAAACGTACAGTACTAAGTTTAGTGTTTTCTTAAAAGATGTACAAGTATCACTAGTTGCCTTGGTATACTGTATTTACTCGATTAAACGCCGCCCTGGAATACACTGCACGCTGCACGTGACAGCAAAGATATTATTAAACGCCGCCAAAAGATATCAGTAGAGGATGCCGGAAACTTTTTGAAAAATTAGTTTGTCGGAACATAAGGTGTGTACAAAAATGTCCCACTGCTTGCGTTAAGGTCCTCAGGTCCCTGCCGGGACAGCCCGTGACGGCACGTTTTCTTGGACCAATGACGTCTCAACGCATGCATAAAAAATAACGCATTGAAATATGCAGTAAAAACCCGCGAGTGAGAACCTTCCCTAGTTAGCCTAAACAGGATTTTGCATAAATGGTAATTAGCAGAAATTTAGGTAGTTTAGGTTTCTTAATAGGTTCTTATTTTCTGAAGAAACATTACATTGTTGCTAAGAGAATGTTTTTTTTGTGATATCCAGTCTTTACAAATTCCCTTTTATGAAATTTGCACACCAAATGAGTGTATATGCAAAAATGACTATAGTTGCAAGCTATTGAAGTAATAATTACACAAATCTAAAAAAGTCCTCATTCAAAACAGAACACTGATATACTTGTGCTGTAATGCCTTGTGCAATTACAATCAGCTCTAACATATAATTGGCCTACCCTTTGGAAATAAAGGCATCTTATCTTATCTTGTCTCAACAGAAAATAAAACTGTTATATAATTTTGGTAATTTAAAAAATTTATCATTAACCA
>JAOEJI011069566.1:0-12975 GCA_025448255.1 Umimayanthus chanpuru
TACAAAGGAAGTTCTATTTCTATGCTATTACAATGTTTCTGCTGAATCATACTGACTAGATTTCCGTTTACATCGATGTGCGACAAGGGAAGTATAATCCTACACATTTACGTAAATCAAATGCAACTACGCTTTCCTGGGAGTAGAGGAAGGAACTTCATAGTTTCAATATTTCATTGATTGCATAACAGTGTAGAGATCTAAATTAGTTACTGTTATATGATACACTTCAGTTGCGCCCCCTCGGAGCGGGCCCTCGCCAGTTCGGCCCAGGTTGTTTCGACCCACAAATATTTTTGTCGCTTTTAAAACAAAATACAGCACAGTAATTATAGTCTGTGTAGCGGCTGTTTTCTTGGGGGAAGAGCAATTGGAGATGCCAGCTGTCATTGGATGCGTGAGCAAAAGGAAGAATGGGAGCGAAAAAATGAAGGCGAGGGGGAAAAGAGGAGAATGCAGCTGGCCTGATACTAGACTTTTTTATTAATCCACCCACAGAGGGATAAGAAATGTGGTTGGCTGATTTTTTGTCGATCTGTCAGCAGTTGTTAGCACACCCAGGATTACTGGTGAATGATACGATCAACACTGCTGTTGATTCCATGAACAATCAGAAGAACACTGAAGGGAATATGATGAGAGCAGCTGCTAGCATTGAGAGAGTTGTTGAATGGCAAAGATGTGCTGACCATTATTTTGACTTGTTTTGGAAAGAGAATGACCTTTACTGTTTTCAGTTTCGCAAAATGCGTGTTGCTCATGACAAAGCTGCAGGTGGAGAGTAAACTTTTACATTGTGAACAATCAATTTGTTGGACAAACTTCTCAGTTCTTCTTGTGATTTCCAAGTTAAAACAGAACCAGTTGTATCGTGACAGTATTTTTTGTCTTTGAATTCTATGTGCATGATCCTTCCCATAGTCTCTCAAGTCGTTGTGAATCTCCTTATGTTTTGTAACAATGTTCACTACTGCCATCCACTTTTCCCAATGAGTCAACATTAAGTGACTTTGTTTGCTGACTTTTGGTTTCAGGTCTTCCTCTTGGCAAAACAATCACAACCTTGACTTCAATAGTTTGCAGTGTTTCGACTAGCTCCTTGATGTTCAAGTGATTATGTGCAATTTTGTTCAATCAGGTAGTTATGCTTTCTGTAAATCTGGACATTTGTGATTTTACGATTTTGCAAAATTGACCAAATTCACGCAGGACCGCGCAGTCGATAGAATTTTGCGAAATCAGTAGAAAAAACATGTAATGACAAAATATGAAATATTTTGTACTGTATTTGAGAATTGGATAAATAATATTACGATTCTTACCACTGAAAACTGCACTGGAGCGATTAAAAACACAGTATATCTTTTTTTTCCATAATATAATGCCCAGGTTACGGGCAGATATTCAAAGGACACAATGTGTGCAGCATATACCAAGTACAGACATTTTAAAATGGTGGCTAAGACAGCCAAAACGGGGTGAAAACATATGAAGAAAGCCATTTTAACTGTAGACTCATAATGCCACACGATTTTTTGTGAGTGCCGCGCAATTTCCCAATTTTTTTTTTCATGAAATTCCAGGACTGTGAAAAAAACAGAAACTCTCTGGCTGACTTTCTGCGAGTACTAACTCGTAGTACTTTTAGTAGCTGCATAAGATTTAGTTGGAGCTGAATGTGATTTGGTAGTTTTCTTATTTTTCCTTTTCTGAGGGCTGCGATCAGGGGAATTCACCATTGTGAGCAGTTGTCTTTTCAATTTCTTGGCTTGGCTTTCTCCGGGATTGTCTGTAGCAGTCAAACTTTGATTTATTGCCAACACTAGGTTTTGTACTGTCTTTGTATTTCTTCTTTTTTCTGCCACAAACCCTGTCAAAGTAGTGTATGTTATTGATCTTACATATTGCCTACTTAAATAGTGTTGGATTAACTAGATTACTTGGCAAGTCTTACTCAAACAGAGCCTTCCACTGGTGAAGTGTGAACACTTTTTTGTTTGTTATGGTGTGGCACATTTTCATTTGAAGAGTGGAGTAGAGTCGCCGAGTTGTGGTTTTGACTGAGGTCATTCTTGAACTCGTCAGTGGTGGGGGTTGACCATTTTTGTCAATCGTTTAAGTCAGGGTTGAAAGGAGCGCTTCATTGAGAAAACATTCTGGCACCTGGAGGTGAAATACAATGATTAACAAGGAAATGAATAAAAATTTTATATAAAATTTACAATATGGGTAAACTACAGGGGTCTTGGCAGGTTTACAAAATTCAACTATTAAAAGGCAAAAGTATGTGATCTAAGTGATGCAAAGTATGTACAATATAATATAAGAATACAACACTGGTCACTGGTATAATATGGGAAAAATGTGCTTAAAACATTCCATGTAGCAGTTAAAAGACTAAAGTGAAAAAACACCATCTGTAAATTCCTGCTGCTTCTTAGGCAGTAGGTGTGTGAGTTTAGAGGTATACCAAGTATACATACTCAATCTCAACTCTTGGTTTAGCTATTTAAAATTCTGTTGAACCTTTAAACGTAATTGAGTGGTCTGAACCAACTCGCAGCTGCACTCATTTCACTGGCTGGCAACCAGTCAGCAGTTTTTCCAGGCTCTCTGTTGCCTGTAGCATTATTGTTATATAGAAATTGCTGCACCCAAGCAGTTACTCCCACTAAGCATCCTGGTGTACTGAAGTCCTTGACCTCAAAAATGTTACTTACTGTATAAATTTACCCGTGTATAATGTGCATTTTTTCTAACAAATTTTGCCTCTAAAATCGAGATGCGCATTATACACGGATCTTTTGTTTTCATATGAAGTAATTTGCATAACAACACAAAAAGTGCAAAGTCGAACAACTCCCAATTTTAAGTAACCAGTAGAAGTAAATCAAGACAAAAAGTTTGTGTAGCTTTGTACATCACTTCAATCCACATCCGTCAGTGGCATCAGTCATGCAACTTGTTTATGATCACCATTGAAAATCTGTTGTATTTTCTCGAGTATTTCAATGACAAAGTAAATTTCATGAAGAATTTTCCTTTAGGCTTTGTAAAAGTACAATCCACTCACTTATCTTTTGTTTTTTTGAACAAATGCAGAAAGATTTGAAAGAGAAAAGATCGTGCAAATATTCTCTGCATCTTGTCACATGGCCAGCAAGTCTAGTTCCAGGACTCCTCGTTCATAAAAATGTTACAGGCATTGTGCAAATGGTTCACATTCGATTGTGCAGCTGCAAAACAGCAGAAGAAAAGAAAGAAAACAACATAAAACCTGATGTATCACTGAACAGACAAAACATTAAATGATTTGCATCAACTCCTGTAACTGATTTTCGTGCAGGTAGAGCTAGATTTGACATTTCTGCTGAATTTTTCCAGAAAATTTTTTTTTTGTCAAGAATGACGATCTGACATTGAAACAGGCTTCAAAATAGGGGTGCGCATTATACATGGGTAAATACGGTAAATGTGACTTCTTTCAACTGTTACTGTTGTTGCTAGATCTGTCTTTTTGGTTTCTTCTAAAATATCACTGTTTGTTGGCAACATCCCGATGTCTGCTTTCCAGGGCAGTTAAAGTAAATATCTTTCTCCATTGTGATGTATATTGTCTCTTCGTCAGCTTCTCTAATTCTTATTATCTCCAAGTACAACTAATCTGAGCATCTTAGCTTTTCTCATGTGAAACAAAGTGATTATTGACCTGGATGTCTTGCATATTGGCGCTGCATCTGGCATATATCTTTATGGGCCCTGATAGGACATACCCCAAGGTTGTTTATACTGCTACTGGTTCTGTCACTGCCTTTTTCCTGATAGTGTGGCCTTTTTGAATGCCCACAGATAATCTGCTCCCACTAAGATTTCTTTTTTGAGATCCTCTCTATCCTCTCTTTACACACATCTGAAAAGCAGAGATCTCGCAGATGTGTGTAATATTTCTTTAAAAACTCTGTGTGCTCGTTTCTGACTGCTTTGGGCACAAGAAATGGTTGTTCTTTGTAACTCAAACCCTCTCCTAGGCACATATCTATCTCAACCATACCTGCTATGTGAAACTCTCTTCGAAGGACCAGTTTTTTCTCATACATCTAGCTGTGCAAAGGTAGCAGCAATTTTTGATGGTCATCCCGATGTATTAAAGGTTTCATGCTGTTCATGATATCTAGGTTTCTGGCGACTATCATAAACAGTGGTTTCACCACTGTTATCTGCTTCACTTTAAGCATTGTATAGAGTTCTTTTTAATTACAAAGCTGCAGTTTTTCTAGTATTCGGACTCCAGGCTTCATGCTTTTTAAAATGATAATTATCTCACTACTGTCAAAAACAGTAGCATCATCACCATTGTGATTTGGGTTTCATCAAAGGTGAAAATAATGTAATGACTCATGAGAAGGAAGAAACTAGTGTCTGAGTAATTATGGTAAACAATGGTTTAACTTATTCATCACTGTGGGGATGCAGATTTGACATAGCTGTAAGAACTTACCGCAGCCAACAGAATAAAATCGAAAAAATACAACACAATGTTAAAGTATCATTAAGTGATACACAAGTAAAAATAATTATGTGAATTTTTAACATATTAAAGTAGAGAATCGAGTTGAATATAGTCAAGAAAAGTAAAATTAAGTTATGTAAATCAAAGTATTGTGTATCATAAGATAAAATAGATAAATACAAATATAAACTAAACACAAATATGTTTTGTACTTACTGTGAGCTTTTAAATAAATATTACTCACAGTCTTTTATCTAATAAGCCACCGCCATACACTGATCTGTGCAAAGGTAGCTGCTGATTTGTCTGCTACACTGAGCTGTATAAAAATAGCTGTTGACTTTTCTTGTTATTCGGACAACAGCTTCATGCTGTGCACGATAACTTGGTACCTCTCCACTGTCAGAAACAGTGAACTTATCACCGTTGTTGTCTGCTTCTGGTTAGGCTTTGTATAAGATTATAGGGTTTTTCTAACATAGTCTGGGTTGACCTAGCAGTATTGTAATGAGGTTTCAGGTTGCTGCTTCTTCCGTTGTCAGTTTTTTGTGGTGTTGACTCCGATGTTAGATTTCACATCCAACACATCACTTGGCTTTTTCTTTGTCAATCAGTTCTTGACAGAGTGTGACCTAGGAGAGATGGAAAATCTGGGCAATGAAAGGGACCATTCTATCTCTTTGAACTTATCCACTTAACCGACAATCAAATTTTGTTGAAACAAAAAGCGATCATGTCTACCCCAATCAATATCAAGACGATATGAAAGTGAACACAATCAATTTCTTCACCAAAAGGGTTGAGAAAAGAAAATAACAGGTTTTGTTCCTTGAAAATTACAACAGCTGGATAAGCTATCCAAGAGCACAAAGGTAAATGCTTTATCAATGGTTTTTGATGGCTGTGAGCCACAATACAGGAGAGGAGAGGAGAGTAGATTCTTTGGTTGTGATAGGGTGTGTCATCTCAGACTAGTGGTCATAAACTTTCAATAGTAGAATGGCAGATCTACATCCAACCTCTTGCAAGCTCCTTGAAAATATTTTAGAAACAGATCAAACAAATTAAGTTTTGATCATATATCACACAAGTTCTGGGTTACCATTTTCTAAATGAGGATGTTCAAGCCCCATTCAATGCACATTTCAAGGCAATTCTACACTGAAACATGTGAAACATTGATTTGTACTGAGGACACGTCTGGCACTGGTGAGAGTAAAAGGTATCTCCACACTTTGTTGTAGAAACTGTTTTACAATACCTCGCTGTCTGGTCAGTTGAGCTCGAACTGTTGCAGGATGTTCTTAAGTGAAATATGATTCCAAATCATCTGTTTCTGCTGCCCTTGGATGCTCTTTGTAACCACTATCTGGAATCTGGGCTCTTTGCAGTAAATAATAAATAATAATAAATTTGACTTATATAGGTTATTTCTTAAAAAAAAATCAGTAGCACTTAACAGCTGAAAAGATGAATTTAAGATGTAAAGCATATAAAAAAATGAAAGTGTAAAACTGAATTAATTAAATTCGGAAAAAAGTAACAATTGTAGGTTTGAAAGTAAAGCTTCTAATTGGTTGCTAAAAGATATGCAAAAGAGCAGATGTTTCACCAAATCAGCTCAACCCAAATCCTCCAGTTCCTGGCTCTCTATGTTTGTCATAATTTAATAATAATAATAATAATGGCTTTAATGAACATTCCAACAAAGTTGGCTCTTCTATGTTACATGTCCTAAAATATATAAGTACAATTAAATTTAGATGTATAACTACAATTCACTAATTGCTAATAAAATATTAAGTTGTTACAGCAACAAAGTTGCTGTAACAACTTAGAAACATGCCTTGGACAGAATAAGCATTATTTTTTTAAAATCTAAACTGGATACGGTTTTTTAAAAGGAAACTAGTTACGCAAGTTGTCAGTACAGCACAATAGTCGGTGCACAAACGGTTTATTGTGTGATAAGTACAAAATTAAATAAAACCAATCTATGTAGTCTTACAATATTTAAAAAAGGTCTCTTTCATCACACTGCTCAGTTCGGCTGAAAATCTGTAAGATTTTCATGCTGCAAATTCATGTTTTCAGAATCTTCTTTCTTTGTCATCACTCAGAAGAGCAGATGCTTCACCAAATCAGCTCACCCTAAATCCTCTAAATGTGTGGCTTCCTTTACAGGGAGTCGAATATCGCTGGACAATATCCGCAAGTTTTTGTTTGCAGAAGGAAAATAAAATATTTATAAAAATAAGTTTTAAAGTAAAGAAGTAAAGAGTGGAAAGTTAAAGAGTCAAGTAAATAAAACAGTAGATTATAGTGAAGCGAAATTTTAAAGAAATACCATTGAAAAAGTAAAGATTAAAGTAGAATATAATAAAAATTACAAGAAAGAAAAAAGAAATATATGCTAAATATAAAAAACTGCTGTCTGTAATGGATTTATTGCAAAGTGGAATGACTGTTCTTTTGCTTTGTTGATCATTTGAATTATTTAATGGCAATAGTTTTTGTTTTATAGGCTACTGGCACACTCCCAAGCTGTGCAAACACACAAACCTGCACTATTTCTGGTTATTTGGACTTCAAGCTTCGTGCTTTCATAAAAAAAACTATCTCTTCCTACACTTTAGAAAAAGATTGTCTTCATGCATTGGTGCATGAGAATGAAGGAATTCATGTCTGGGTATTGTCATGGTACACTAAGTTTCAACATCTGCCTTGTAAATGACTTTTTTTTGGTTTTGAAGTTGATTTACAACTAGTCAATATCCATGGGTTCTTCATCAGTTCTTGCAAATTCTTTAAGACAAGGTACAGATGTGTCAGAAACTGGCACATCTGGGTTCTTTTTCATTCCTAAAGGCCTTTTATAGAGAGCTTGGAGGATTCGATTGTCGAGATTCTGTGTCACTGCACCCACTGAACTGAAAAATGTCAAGTAGACAGTGGTCAAAGGGAGTTTTTAAAGTTCTCAATAAAAAACTTTCCAGGTTTTGTTTAATGGATGCTGCAGTGGCTCATGCACGGCTGTGTAGGTTAAATAACACAGTTTTAAGCTCAGGGAAGTAATGAATGAGACTGAACACAATCAATTTCTGCAGGACTTTAAATAAGAATTGACAAGAAAATGACAGGTTTTGTTTGTTGAAAAGTACAATAGCTTGACAAGCCAACAAGAGAAATCGAGGTAAATACTTCATCAACGGTTTTCGATGGCTGTGAGCCAAAATACACGGCAAGTGAGTAGAGTCTAATTTGTGATACTGGTGAATCCACTTCCAATAGGTTCTTCCATTTGGGGGTGTATGTTTACTTTAACTTCTTTATTAAACGCAGGTCTAGCATCAAATGGAAGGTTTGACTCCACAGAGTAGTGCTCATTAGGTGTCAAGAGTAGTATGGCAGATCTGCACCCAACCTCTCGTCAACTCGTTAAAAACTTTTAAGATTATAGTTATACCGGTACTAATTAAGTGGTGATCATACATCACATAAATTGTGCCTGGCCATTTTCTAAGTGAGATTTTCAAGTTCTATTCATTGCACATTTTCCAGGTAATTCTACACTGGAAAATGTGAAAAATTGATTTGTAGTTGGGGAATCGTCTGGGAATATTGAGAGTAACAGTTACTAACACACTTTGTCTGAGAAATTGTTTTACTATGCCTACAAAGATACCCACACTTTCAAAATCATCTCTGAGTAAATTTGGAAAAACAGACAATACCACGCAAGTAGCTTAGCCACGTAAACAGGTGTAAATAACAGCAATAACATTTTTATAACTTGCCTCGCACTCTTTGGCCAGTTGGGCTTGAACTGTGTCAGGGTGTGCTGTAGCGAAATATGATTCCAAATCATCTCGTTTCTGCTGCCCAGGAATGCTCCTTGTAACCACCATCTAGAAGCTGGGCTCTTCAGAATTCCTGGCTCTCTACGCTTGTCGTAATTTCAACCAGCTTCTCTCATCAATGGCCTCTTTTGCCAGTAACAGGATTTGGAAAAAATAACTATTATTTTAGAATCTAAACTGGAAATGATTTTATAAAAACATGATAGTACTGTCAGTTGTCTTAACAGCACAATAGGCTGTTCACAAATGACTAGTCAGTGCTAAGTACAAAATTAAATAAAACATAGTATCTAGTCTTTAAAATGTTTTAAAAAAGGTCATTTTCATGACACAGCTCCATTCATCTATAAACCTGTAAAGTTATCATGTCTTCATCTGTGATGACATAAACTTCGATAGATATCTGCAAACACAGGGTTTCAAAATCTGTTCAAGTTTCACTGTCATCACTTGCTCAAGCAGATGTTCAACCAAGATAGTTCACCCCAGTTCCCCTTTACGTTGATCAATATTTGTGGACGATATTCACAGCGTTTTTTTCTTGCATAAACTGATAAGTAATTTGGTGAAACAGTTTCTTCGCCAAATCAGTTTACGTAGACCAATATCTGTGGACGATATTCACAGTGGTTTTTTTTTGCAGAAATTGTTAAGTAATTTGGTGAAACAGCTTCTTCGTCAAATCAGTTTTCGTAGACCAATATCTGTGGATAATATTCACAGGGATTTTTGTTGCAGATTCTAAAGTGATAAGTAATTTGGTGAAACAGCTTCTTTGCCAAATCAGTTCACCCCAAATCCTCCAAAGCTATTTCTTCCCGTTTAGGAAGACCAATAGCTGTGAGATATCTGCGGGTTCTTATTATTTATTTATTTATTTATTTATTATTATTATTATTATAAATATATTATATTTTATGATTAGATTTGTCCAATTTAATGTAAGCAATCACTTGCCTGTCTAAAATCTTGAACAAAATTTGTCTGTTAGTTAAATTTAGTTGACCTTAAGTTTGCGGTTTGTTGACATGTTATGAAATAATGTATAAGCAGGTCGTCGTTTCTGCAGCAATTGCACAGATTGGTACGGTATCCACACGTTTTTGCTTTCAGAAACTGATAAGTCATTTGGTGAAACAGCTTCTTCTCCAAACCGGTTCACCCCAAATTCTCCAAAGGTGTTTCTCCCACGTTAGGGAGAACGTATGCCTTATCTCGTTTCATGTTGCAGGTGTCACAAGGGTCAGGGATGAGAGGCACTACTTCCTCACTGGTGGATGTAATTGCAATAGTAGCATCATCACTGTTTTCATCAGTTTTGACTCTTTTGGGCGGTGGGAGGTTTTCTGTAGGCAACTTTCTTTTGGTCTTGATTGGTGTTGTCACTGGAGAATCTCGCTTCATCATAATTGCAGATGCAGCATTTGCATGAAGAAGGCGGCAGTGTTAATCACCTTTTGTGTTTTCGAGTTTATTCTTTCACAACAGCCAAGGAGGTTGAATCCCTCATATTGCATGTAAGTGTGAAAAAGAATGTTATAACGCGCTCACGAAAGATTGAATATTCAATAAAATTGTAGTTTCGTCTTTTCTGAACTGGTGTGTGAAAAAAGGTGGTTGCATTGTGTGGTAGAGTGACGAAAAGAGTGGTTTTGCATCTGCATACATGATTAAAAGGTTAACATTTGGAGGTGTGTTGCCCACGCGTAGTGTGTATTCGAAACTGAAAAGGGGATGCCACAATCTTCACCACTTGAATCTATAAAAGAAAATCATCTTCTAGCATCATATAATGCACCCATACCTTCACCGTTTCCATTCTACCAAACTAGGAAAAGCAAAAAATGGACTACATAATAAAGAAAACTATCTCTTATTGGTAACCAAACATGTACGGTATCATTCTACAAATCATCTGTTTCAAACATTGCCTCTTCTTTCCTTTACTACACTTATACCGTTTAGTACTAAAAACATACAAAGAATCATTCTATTCACGTATCTGAAAAAATAAATTCAATCACAATCAGTTCAGGTCACAACTCTACACCTTTCTAACGTACTTCTTACGCTCGCGTTCTCTCTCCTCTTTCACTACCTTGCTTTCAAGTAACTGGAAATCGTAAAAGGGGTCTGAATCGTAAGGCTTGCCATTTTAGTGATCTTTTCTACATTTCTTTTCTACAAGAGCAGTAAGAACTATTGCTCCTAAATCGTTTGATGCTCACACTGATCGATTATTCAAGAGTCTCAAAATTTTGAAATTTAACAGTATTTACATATTTCACATAGCAAAAATAATGTTTCAGTTTAAACAAAATGCTCCCAAGAAGGTTTGGTAACCTTTTTGTACAAATATCCACATGACCAATACTAATTTTCGTGATTCAAACACGCACTACAGTCATTAAACTCGCTGGAACTCGCACTCTCCCTCCCTGTTAATTGTCTAGCTAACTGGAAGGTCCCAGCCCATTTGGATGTGATATCCTCAAGGTAAGACCTGCCTTTAGCTTGTTGAAGCAACTTCTTTACCTCTGAAATGATATTTATCCCAAAACTCAAGGCACGAGCTCCTATAGCTGCCTTGATACTGGCTCTTCGTGATCCCTTACTATCCCCCCCCCCCCGGGATTTTGTCACAACTGCTGTACAGACTGAGGATCAACTTTTGGGGGTGGTGAAGTAATAGACGAGGTGTCTCAAGGCAAGGGTAGGGAGGGTATGTGAGAGACCAGGGGTCTCATGCCAATGGTGGAAGGGTATGTGACATCAGGCCATGGTTGGGTTTGTGGGGAGGATATGTGAGGCCTGGGTGGGAGGATGTGAGAAGCCTGGGTGTGTAGTTACAACTTCATTGTTGTTGTACACCAATTTCACTAAATAAAGACTGTTTCACTCACACCTGAACTAATTGAACTTTAGAGCTAATGACAATGACAACAAGAACAACAACACTTTATGACAACAACATTGAGAATGACAACAACAACAACCACAACAATGAGAAAAATGGCAAGGAAAACGACAATGAAAGGCAATCATTCAATAAAACATCTACACTTGTAGTCTACAGGTTTGACTCACTTGGTTACCATAAATTTAATGTAAAACAAGACAAACTCAAATGTCATCCATCAAATATGTTTATTCGACACAGCTTGAAAAGCTGTATACATTCCCTTTTTTACCATCAACTAACCACTTCAACTGAGATTGTAGCACTCAACAACCAACTTTGAAATAATATGCTTGTAAAAACTACTCTCTCCTTTCACCTTAGAAAATCTCCAAAAGGATGTTCTTAGATAAAACAATTTTAACACCACTTCTCGAATTGCTAACAATGGATTATTGTTAAAAAATGTTCTAACCCCACAAGCAATTAGATTTATCAAAGTTTACTATTGTAACAAAACCTATCACCGAAATGTCCTCATTTTGATAGATATTCTCAATCTCTAAATCTTGGATTTCTAAGAATATTTCCAGAGCCTGCATTTGATAATAAAACAATATTCAAATTCAGTTTCAACCTGCTAGAAACACACTGCGGAACCACACAATATGTGTACATCTCTTCCCTTTAGCGAAACTGCTATAACAAAATTGGGCAAAAGCTAGCAGGGGGGAGTTACCTCACCCCCTCCCCTCCCACACACACACACAGAGACGTGATTACAAACCTCTTGATAATGTCATTGCTTCTCCCACCCCCCTCCCAAAAAATAAGACTAATTAAGTCAGAACTGCCCCCCTGAGTCGAAAGTACTGGCAATGTTCTGTCGCTTTACTCAGGACTTGTGTCAGGAATGAATTGGTTACTAAGCTTCTTGCATAATGCAATGTTCCTTTTAGGTTGAAAAAACTTCAAATTCAGCAGAGGCTTTTTAATGTCATTTTTGTTCAAAAACTGCATTATGAATGTCAAGTGGCTTTGTCAGAAGTTTATACGCTGCATGTTCTTTTGATGGTACCATGGAAACAGGAACTAAACAGTCTGCGCTTTCGATCCATTCATTACCATCAAGGAACAACTTGTAAGTTCTGAATCTTGGCCCTGTGGCCTTGTACCAAAACAGGTGTACATTTTGTCCCTTACAAAACTGGACCTGTGCATTCATGAAGCTGGGCTTGGTTCTGGTGCTGGATTCGTCCACTAAACCCACAAAGTCTGAAGGTTTTGGCAACGTGCTATCGCTTGATTCAGGATTTACAACACTGAGGAACGAACTTGCTCTGCTTCTTGCATACTGCATCGCAGGTTGTTTCCTGTCATTTGCTGTCCGTCTATCAGACGTTCTTTGAGCTTCCCTTCATGAATGGCGCAATGATGCTGCAATTGCATCTTTCACTGGCTCTGTACAATCTCTGTAATTGTTTGTGAAAATAATATTGGTTTACATTATCTCTGGTGTGTTAATTGGGTTGCGTACAGACTAAATATATAACAATAACAATAACGATAATAATAATAATAATAATAATAATAATTTAATAATAACTTTATCAATCAATTTCTAAAAATGCATTACAATATGTTTAAAAAGTTTTAAAAGTTCAGTTCTACTACAAACATAATAATAATAATAATAATAATAATAA
>JAOEJI011071788.1:0-12974 GCA_025448255.1 Umimayanthus chanpuru
TTGGAATTCCCCCATAGAGACTTCTGACAAAGTTTGACACCTTTCGTTATTAAAATAGACAAAGTTTAATTGTATTAGTTCATTTCTACTAAAAACATTTCATTTCTGTGGAAATACTGATGTTTCCTGTCAAATCTTTCTACAAGAGGAGTTCGCAGAAGAACCACATACGGTAACCGGCAGACAGTTGCAGTGGCATAGTCACGAAATGCTTTTAAACTTTCGAATCAAACTTGACCAAGAAACTAATATTAGTTTTGAAAACTAGATATAGTGCACTAAATATCAACGCAAAATCATCCCTAGAATGCATGTACCAGTTGGGTTTTGGAACGGATAAAACAACCCAAAATCGACTTTTCAACTGAAGACGAAAACTTCGTTCCTTTGATGGCCTGTATTTTTTTATCCAAGAAATGTGTTTTAAAACAATTTAAAGCAAATTGAAGTGTTAATGACATTGTGTTAAGATATGCAGTTAGATTGCCGTTTAATGGTCTTGGAAGTCTGCGAGCGCCGGTTAAAGTTGGGCAAATTTAGGCAATTCGGTCGAATTGCGACAGCTTCGAATCCACTCAAAATGGCTGTAACCGTTAATGCTCTACCGCAGAACGTAGAATTAACGGAGCCAGTTCATATTGTTATATCTGATAATAGTTCCCCTAGACCTTTCATCTGACAAAGTTTGAAAGATTCGACTTTTTCAAAATTTCCGGACTAAGTCGAAAATTACTGAGAGCCGCTTATAAACGTCAACAGTTGAATTGAACATTGTTAAAAGACCAAAGTCCTACTACTTGCAACTTGTATCTTTGCCATACATTGAACAAACTCCACTCAGTGAAGTTAAGTTTGTTTGAAGTTGAAGCAATCTCTTTGAAGTGATGAATGAAAATCTGCAACGCTGCATGTATGCTGCAACTGAAAGTGCGAGCTAGCATGGTTTTTCTGCCCTGCAAGTCTCCAGAAGTTACACATGGATCTGTTAAAAAGCCTTCGAAACTCAAATAATTACTTTGTTTTTAATGAACCGAAAAACGACACCAGAAATCACCATTTTGCTTGTAAAACAACGTCAAACGAGCAGAAACTTATCAGAAAAAATTATTTCCGCTCGCGTCATCGCCAGCTGTTGTCATGGCAAGTATAAAATCCGAACGATTTCCGAGCGGTTTCCGAACGCTTCCGAAGACTCGTTCAAAACCACTTTTTACTCATTTTCGCGCATTTCTAAATATTTTTGAGCAAAATAAGTGACATGTTTATTTTTCTCTGCCAATTTTTCGTTAATTTCTGAAAAGTGACTTTGACCACTGGAGTACCCCTTTAAGAAATCTTTTGACACTAATTAAGTGACGTCACGAGTGATGACATCATCATAATAAGTCACACGCAATTTGTGTGTTGACCACGAAAATGCAATTTTTCGCTAACAAAAGCCACAATTTTCGCCTAAATACTGATAACTTTACAATGGATCTTTCAATCGCTAAAAGTTGTTTTCTCACTACTTCAGTGTTTACATTTGGATATGAAAAAAATTGAAAATTTGAAAATTCAAGATGGCGGCCGCTAGTGATGTCATTATGTTGCTGTGGTTGTCATGGAAACCAATAAAGCAGTAAGTGGTTTCGATTAATTGAAAGTACAAAGAACGCTCATTATATGTGCCAAACATCTAGTCAATCGGATGAATGGTGTCAAAAGTAGAGGGGAGGGGTCTGAATAACCCCTGTCCTGATGCCTTCGTGTAACTTTTTTAGGCTTATGCCTTCTAGGGTTAATGAACACATATCTGTTTTGCACAGGAGGAAGCCTGCACCCATCAATACACGGTTAAGAGTGGTTTACGAATAAGTTTAATATAGTAACAATGAATATCACCATACGTGTAGCTTTCTTGGATTTACATACTTGCGGTGTTCCTTCACGTCAGGATCTTTAGCAGGAGTTTGTTTTGTGTCTACATTTGCTCGTTCAATAATGCCATTTCCGTAGTTTGCAATTTATAAAATATTTTTCAGCTACAAACAAGTTACACCGCTTTGTTACGTTTGTGTAGTGAGGAACGCGATGCAATATTTCCCATAAGGTTATATAATTTTTAAATTTGCAATCCTTCAGTTACCAGATGTGTTTCAGCAACTAGAAAATGTAAACCACAGTGTTCAAGCAGCCGAGATAGCCTTATTTACAAAATGTGTGTGTGTGTGTGTGTGTGTGTGTGTGTGTGTGTGTGTGTGCATGTGTGTTTATGTTTGTGTGTATACCGGTATACCTTCAGAAGTCGTAGTGGAACGAGAGTTCTGGCCAAGGCGACGCCCTGCAGACAGGGTGACTGTTCTAATTTAGCACCAAACCAGTTTTCAACCTGTTTGACCAGTCTAAAGGCGCCGCAACGTCCCATCGGTCTCCGCCTTATAATGATCGAGTGAGAAATGGTTATCATTATATCTGAAATAAAGATAAATACAAATCAATTTGGTGTCTTAGCGCTAGCCTCTCATGACTCTCCCATAAGTCTTGCCCACTAGTTCGAGTCAAAAAACATGGCTTTTGAGATCTTACGCTTTAAGGTACGGTTTAACATTTTTAACATCTTATTAGAGAAACTTGTATATAGGCGCCTTATCTCTTTTCTTGAACACACTAAGGTATTATCAGATTGTCAATTCGGCTTTCGCTCAAAACATTCTAACATCCACACAATTCTTCTCATTATCGATAAGATTCAAAGAGCTATTGAAGGTCGCAACTATTCATTGGGAATTTTGTCTGGACCTGAAGAAAGCCTTTGACACAGTAGATCACAAAATTCTTTTTTTAAAAAAAACCTAGAATTTTATGGTATCAGAGGTGTTCCCAATGATTGGTTTGCTTCATGTTTATCAAACCAAAAACAATTTGTTTCGATCGGAGATACTAATTGAGATTTTCAGTCTATTATTTGTGGAGTGTCTCAAGGCTCTGTCCTTCGACCTCTACTTTTCCCTATTTGTATAAATGACTTTGAGAACTGCTCTAAGTTATGCGACTTTCATATATTTGCTGATAATTTAAATATTTTCCTCTCTAACAAAAACGTCAGAGTACAGGAAGATAATGTTAATAGCGCCTTCATTGAAGTCAGCGAATGGCTTAACACTAACAAACTTTCATTAAATGTTGAAAAGTCAAATCACGTTATCTTTCATCCACCACAGCAAAAAGGACCTTCGATTAATCTAACCGTTAACTAAAAAAACTACAACATAAAGAATATATAAAATACTTGGGAGTTCTAATTGATTCAAAACTATCCTGGAAATCACACATCCGGGAAATCTCGAAGAAAATTTAGCCTTTGTTAAAATCATGGACCAACTCAAGAAGCAAAAGTTTTTTTTTTTCTAACCATATTCTTAATTGGGCGAGTCTCTCTACGCTGAGGGAAAAACAAAACTGAATAGGCGAAGGAGACGTATGAGAAAGGCCCATGCAAACGGACCCAACATTGTTGGACAACAACACCCAACATTGTTGGGCCCAATAATTTCAAAAATGTTTTCAAAAACCAAACAATCGTAGCGCGTTTTCTTCTTTCTGGATTGCTGTAAACATAGCGTATCAAACTGAGTTAAGCGAAGAATTTGAGGAAATATCAGATGTTTAGGCAAAAAATCGAAAAACGCGAGTAAATGCACCAAAAGATGGTCAGACCACGAGGTGGAACAGCTGATTGACCTCAGGAAAAATCTTGCCTCTGGGACGTGTCAAATAAAGACTAGTATTTGAGGAAAAGACGTGAGAGGATCTACAAACAGATAGAGGAAAAGCTTGGGACAGAAAGGGCTGTTATTAAGGCCAAACTAACGAGCTTACGCCAACAATGTTGGCAGTTATTGCGTTCGTTTGCATGCACCACGCAAAAAGTGCCAACAAGTGCCAACAACTCCCAACATTGTTGGGTCCAACAATAGTGTGACTTGTTGCGTCCGTTTGCATGGGCCTTAAGGCTTGCCTTGCGGGGCAGAATGAAGATTTGTAGGCGACAGCAAATTCCTCTATGCCACCTTCAATATTGCATTATCTCTTCAAGTCCATCTGATTGACATATCTGTCACGGTTTGTTTACGTAGCATGCTCCAAGCGTGGTGTTGACCTTATTGGAAGCAGACATCGGCCCGTTTGACGTTTTGAGCGTGCGTCGGGTGCTAGAGCTTTGTCCAAAACCAGAGGTCACACTGACAGTATACTTTAAGTAGACAGTAGCTATGGCAATATTGAAAGTATACTTTCACAGGGCCAAGTATGACCACGGTCTTAGGCCGTGGTCACGCTTGAACCCCCGAATCATACCTAGCACGATTTTTCGGAGAGTTTACTTTCGTCGTGCTTAACTGAACGCGCGTTAACAAATGACGAACTGTCATTAGAGTGCCAGGTTTTAAAAATAGGTAAACATGTCATTCAGAATCGGAGCATGCGACAACAATAATTATGGATGAACTCGAGAAGCAAACTTTTCTTTTCATTCTCATATTCTTAATTCGCAACTCTCTTCTTTGAGGGAACAGCGCAGTAGGCGAAGGAGACGCATGATAAGGTTTGCTTTTCTAAACAGAATGAAAATTCGTAGGTGACAGTAAATTTCTCTGTTGCCAGCATCAATAATGAGCTATAATGTTTACGACAGAAAAAATTAAGCTAGGAAATGTTGCACACGTGCGGCGATTTTGGACCATCCCAAGGAACCTGTGGTTTGAAACGCAGCAGGTGGGATATTTTGAGGTCACGTCGAGAGTTCATTATCTCATTAAGTTTTCCTGATTGACAGATCTGTCACTATTTGTTTGCGTAGCATGCTCCAACCGTGGTATCGACCTTGCTTGAAGCAGACGTCGGTCCTTTGGAACTTTTGAACGTTCGTCAGGTACTGACGCTTTGTCCAAAATCAGAGGTCACACGTACTGAAAGTATACTTTAAGTAAACGGTAGCTATGGCAATAATGAAAGTATAGTTTCGCTGGGCCAAGTGTCACCACGGCCTCAGTATTTAATGAAGTTGCACTGGTTAATGGTGTCGTAACACTCGATCACAGTGTACATTTCTAATCAATTTAGTAAAGCTACACTGGTTAACTGAACCTGCATGTTAACAACGTAGGTATCTAAGCATTTCTTGAAGCAATACTGCCTGGTTGATTAGGCTATTTAATCACTTTTTAAGTTTAAGCTACGCTGGCTATCGGCACAGTTTGTCCATGATTCTGTTCAATGTATAATCAAGGTAACGAAATTACTTTACCATTTATTAAATGTATACGTTTTAGTATCATCATTATGAAATACAAAATCATTGTGTTTTGTTTTCTAATGAAAGAGTCACGTTTGCGAGACAAGGACAGCCATAAGCATAACTGACAGAGAAGGACAAAGAAACGCTGGTGTGAACTTGTTGCATCTCTAGGCGCACTCGGTATTCCTTTGTCGTTACCTTAGTTACTTAAAGTCCTCACGCTTATGTAACCGGGATTAAGCATAATAAACAAAGAAAAGGACAAAGAAACGCTGGTGTGAGCTTGTTGCATCTCCAAGCACACTCGGTATTCCTTTGTCGTTACCTTAGTTACTTAAAGTCCTCACGCTTATGTAACCGGGATTAAGCATAATAAACAAAGAAAAGGACAAAAGAACGCTGGTGTGAGCTTGTTGCATCTCTAAGCACACCCGGTATTCCTTTGTCGTTACCTTAGTTACTTAAAGTCCTTACGCTTATGTAACCAGGATTAGACATAATAAACAAAGAAAAGGACAAAGGAACGCTGGTGTGAGCTTGTTGTATCTCTAAGCATGTTTGGTATTCCTGTGCCATTTCCTTTGTTATTTTAAGTTCTTGCGCAAACTTTGAAACAAAAGCAAACAGAGCATTAAACTTAGAATTCAGGACAGTAAAGCATGTGCAGTTTATGGTACCATAATGTATCAAGTAAAACTGATGAAACCGTTTTCTTATAGAGTACTAGAGTAAACGTTGTTTTCGTTAACAAGTTTTAAGTCGTGTTATCAAAAATAGATTGCACAAGAGAACATTTGTGAGTTACAAGACTTGTCACATTATGTTCGTCAAGAAAATGCGATACTGGCAAATGACTACGGAAAATTGGTCATCTCCCATCTTCTGCCATGGCTTTTTCATCCTGTTTCCCGACACTCGTTCTCCAACAATCATCCTTGTATCACTCATAGATACCCTAATCCGCGATTAAATCAAATAGAACCTTTAAGCATTCTTTACCCACTATATTGTCAAGTACATATTTTGTTAACTTAAGCATTCAAAAAGTAATTTTCAAACTGCTACATGTATTTCCACTGTAGTCAATGTATTCACGATCTTCGCCTTACCTTTAATCATACTATAACTGATATTTTTTCCTATTATAACTATCTATTTTCTGTAAACACCAATTGTGCTGTTTACTTACCTTTTAATATTATTACTATTTATTAAATAGTGTATACACCTAATTTAAAAAAGGTTGACCTGCAGTAATAATGAATACCATGACCGCAATGAACTGTGGGATGTAATGAATTTCGACTAAAAGCAGTTTGCTGAAAAATCAATACGTAAATTAGACGTAAATGACAACTAATTACCTGATTCGCCTAGAATTTAAGTTTCATAAAGTAGTAGCTTGATCATATTGGAACTTTTTGAAGGCCCACAATTCCTTTCGGTCATGGTATTCACTAGTGCACTAGGTCAACCTTTTATGAAACAGATGTATATGTATTTATTTGTTTTTGCTTTCCTTCTTTGACACTACTATGTATTTAGTTTTGCTTTTAATACTTAACGTTTGATCAGTTGGAATAAATGCCTGTACCGGCGTACATTGTGACAGAACAAACTGTAAATATCTGAAAACGATTCACTGCATCTTTTTCAGACTTTCCGAAATATTTTTATTCAAACTCTTTTGGGTTTTCAAAGGAACCTAAAATCATAACAGATGAACTTAGGGTATGCATGTCACGTAACCAACATGGCACGTTACTGTATACTATCTATTAGAATTGGTATCATGATTCGAGAACAATGGCATATCGTACAATCGCTACGCGAAAAAAAGAAGAAACAGAGTCGAATCCTCAACTCGTTGCTTCACGCACAAGTAATAATATATACGACATTTTCGTTATCTGACATAAAGTACAATCGTTTTCTTTTTGTCTCGTGATACCACATGTTTAAGGCTATTAGGATTTGGAAAAACTCCAAAAATGAGATATCTTTTAGTTTCCAGTTTTCTGGCCACTCGTCTTAAGCGCAACTAGCCCCAAAGACGATGCCAAAACCGGAAGATTTTGTGCCCGGGGGGAACTTCAATATTAAGAAGAGCGGGGATGCTCGTCTTACCTCTTGAGGGTTGAAATCCTAGGTAATGGTACCGATAGTTGGGTGTTCGTAGAAAAATACTTACATTTGCATATAACACGGTACCTTTTAGTTGTGTCACGGTCAATTGAATGGCAATTCATATAAACATCGGAATAGTCAAGTTTCGTATTCCCGGTGGGCCTGGGTCGAGTTATAAACTTAGCATGAATGTGAGACCAAAGCGGGGTAGTCTCCCTTGCTGTCGTTTTTTCGGCTCGTTTCGATGCTCCCCCAAACAAACGGCCGCTGATTTTTGAACAACATTCCTTTCCATTTGTGTTTATTGCCCACTCACGAATCAGGAATAGTTGAGGTTGGTCGACAACATGCCTTTCCCGCGAAATTCTCCTCCGAGTACAAAGTCAAAGGAATGGAGAAAACTCCGAAGAAAATTATTCAAGGCGATCGGTGTTTTCTTTGTTCCGTCTCAGTTAACACTAAAGACAAAATGTACGTATTTGGGAAATCATCCCTCGATTTCCCTGCTGTGATCAAAGCGTCGCTGAATGTGGGTCTAAATTGTTATGCAGTAAAGAGCGGACTGTTTGTTTGCAAAGTTTGCTACCGTCGGCTCAACAAATTCAAGCGCATTTCCCACAACTTAAGCGAAGTAAAACAATACTTAAAAGAGATACTTGACAACAGAGACATTGCAGGGACCCAACGTTTACTGCGGACTGAACACTTAAGAGCAGCTCTCGGTAATTTTCGTCTTAGTCCGGGAATTTTGTAAAAGTCAAATCTTTCAAACTTTGTCAGATGAAAGGTCTAGGGGAACTATTATCAGATATAACAATATGAACTGGCTCCGTTAATTCTACGTTCTGCGGTAGAGCATTAACGGTTACAGCCATTTTGAGTGGATTCGAAGCTGTCGCAATTCGACAATTACCTAAAATTGTCCAACTTTAACCGGCGCTCGCAGACCTCCAAGACCATTAAAGAGTAATCTAACTGCATATCCTAATACAATGTCATTAACACTTCAATCTTCTTTAAGCATTTTAAAGAACATTTCTTGGATATAAAAATACAGGCTATCAAAAGAACGAAGTTTTCGTCTTCAATTGAAAAGTCGATTTTGGGCTGCTTTCATCCGTTCCAAATCCCAACTGGTACATGCATTCTAGGGATGATTTTGCGTTGGTATTTAGTGCACTATATCTAGTTTTCAAAGCTAAAATTAGTTTCTTGGTCAAGTTTGATTCGAAAGTTTAAAAGTATTTCGTGACTATGCCACTGCAACTGTCTGCCGGGTACCGTATGTGGTTCTTCTGCGAACTCCTCTTGTAGAAAGATTTGACAGGAAACATAAGTATTTCCACCGAAATGAAATGTTTTTTGTAGAAATGGACTGTCATAATCGTTCTAAAGAGTATTGAAAACATAAAGTCTCCCAGATGGGGTGATAAATTTTTATTGAAGAAGTCATACGTTTTGTTGTGCTCGACGTGACGGTTTATAGTTGACTGTCACGTCATTTGCAGAAATAATGTTTTAGAACTTAACAGAACAATAAATTTGTTCGAAGATTATAGACCAATCTCTGAATTTGCCCTTTATTTGCAAATTATTTTGATCACAATACCTTGTCGTAATTTTCGCAGAACTGCTGTTGCTTCGGCCGGGTAGCGCCCGAAAGTTACAATTATAATCGGTGTTGATTCCACCTGGTTACGTGATCTAAATGGTACGCGAGCTAATCTGTTAAAACACACAAGAAAAATTACAAATATGCTTTAAAAAACTAAAAGACTGTTCATGCACAGAGTGTTCATGAAAAATATTAAAGCAACTAAAACAACTAGCTTCTTAATGTCAGCCCTATGTATACGGGCCCTTAGTTTCTGCCTTTGCAAATAAAAGCAAAATTAAATTATTTCTTGCATCAACAAATAACTTTGTCAGCTGCAGATTAACTGTTTTCAAGTCCCTAGTTCTGCGTGTTTTAGCTTTTAACAGCTGAATAGAGTCCGTTTCTTATCCAAGGATTTTAGTTGTTGGACTTGTCACATGTCAAAATACGCAGTTCAGTTATTTGTAAAACATGTTTACAGGCGGAACTTTGAGTTTAACGCAATGCCTGTGTACTTTTGGTTAAATCATTCTACCTTTTGTGGATATTTAAACAAGGTACAGGTAACTACATTTTTGGTTTTTGTTCGTCTAGGATTAGAAAATTTATTAGTTTCCGAAAGCATTAAAATAACATATATTTTTAAAAGCGGGCAGGGCGGACTATTGAATTGATTTTGTCTTTGACGGTCAAGAGGTTGTTGTTTATAAATTTTTTGTGTGGGGCTGTGTGCTTGGAAAGTCTAGATCTGCCGGGGTTTTTTTACAGCATCATTGTAGTTGTAAATATATATTTGAATCGCATTTCTTTAAATGAATAATTTTGAGCACTTGTAGATCACAAAATTATAAACTCAGGTGGAAATAAAAACAACACACTAATAGTATATAAATTATGCATTCACACGCTAACCGGCCGAAGTAACGCCAGTTCAAATACAAAGTACATGTATTCGAGAAAGTAACGGCCAGGTTTTATGATACTTTTTCTAGATTGATTTTTTTTTTCAAAAATTCAAAGTTTATGCTGTAACCTTCGAACAAACTCTTTGTTTTGTTTCTAAAACATGATTTCTGCAAAAGACGTGACAGTCAACTATAACTGAACCGTTGTGTCACGTCGAGCGCAACAAAATGTATGTCTTCGAGCTTCGTCAATAAAATCAATTTATACTAATTTTTAATATCATCCCATCTGGGACACATAATGCTTTCAGTGCTCTTTAGAACGATTTTGACAGTTAATTTCTACAAAAACATTTCATTTCGGTGGAAATACTTATGTTTCCTGTCAAATCTCAGTTTCTACAAGAGGAGTTCGCAGAAAAACCACATACGGTACCCGGCAGACAGTTGCAGTGGCATAGTCACGAAATGCTTTTAAACTTTCGAATCAAACTTGACCAAGAAACTAATTTTAGTTTTGAAAACTAGAGATAGTGCACTAAATACCAACGCAAAATCATCCCTAGAATGCATGTACCAGTTGGGATTTGGAACGGATGAAAGCAGCCCAAAATCGACTTTTCAACTGAAGACGAAAACTTCATTCCTTTGATGGCCTGTATTTTTATATCCAAGAAATGTGTTTTAAAACAATTTAAAGCAAATTGAAGTGTTAATAACATTGTGTTAGGATATGCAGTTAGATTACCGTTTAATGGTCTTGGAGGTCTGCGAGCGCCGATTAAAGTTGGACAATTTTAGGTAATTGTCGAATTGCGACAGCTTCGAATCCACTCAAAATGGCTGTAACCGTTAATGCTCTACCGCAGAACGTAGAATTAACGGAGCCAGTTCATATTGTTATATCTGATAATAGTTCCCCTAGACCTTTCATCTGACAAAGTTTGAAAGATTCGACTTTTTCAAAATTTCCGGACTAAGTCGAAAATTACTGAGGGCCGCTCTTAACGATCTCGACGAATAACAGCAAAACGGCGGGACAGCATGAACCACTAGCCGCAAAATCTCTGCGATTTCCGAGCGCGACTACAACTACCGCACATATTTCTTCGTTGCCCAAATTGCAGGTACTGACATTTCTGTGCGTTCATCAGAGTGTGTTTATGGAAATATAATGTATCACTTTATTATTATCCTGGACTATCCCCCATTCCAACTCGTCCTTAGGGTATTGTGGCAGCTGGAAATCCTTTCGGTGAGTTGCCCTGTTTCATCGGCTTCCACATCTTCTCGTGAAGACTGTAATGGTGATGGTACGACTGAAAAGCAACGTTAAATTGTCTGTTAGATATCCCAGTAAGAACGTAAACAAAATGTTTCAAGAAAGTTATCAAGCGTTGGGAAGGATTTAGCTCATGGTATTCCTTCGCGAATTGCCACTGCAGTTGTGAACTGTCCACTTGTGAGGAAACATGAATTTAAGAAAACATTCAAAATGTTGACGAAGGAGGTTGTGGGTCTTTGTTCAAAAAATAATCCATCGCTGCTGAGAAAATCGCGCAAGCGGAGATCTCTCCAAGTTCGACTTAGAACGCGTCTGTAATGAGTGGCGAGAAAGAGCCCCACTGTTTTACTTATTTCTAATGACCTCTGCTGTCAATAGGAGAATGAAAGATTACGCATGGCTTGCTGTTGCGGGATCAGTGTTATTAAAACAAAAAGGTGAAGAAATGGATGCAATGGCGTCGGTACTTGGTATCCTGCACAAGAACAGGCAAGACTCGTTAAGTGATAAGCAAAATATGGGACATGAGTGTAACCCCTTAACTTTTATCATTTATATTATTTTGTTTATTATAAAGTTTAACACCTTCGCGTTTCATTATTTATGCGTTCAATGATTTATTCTTTAGACTCAAAAACAGCTTATGTACACAATAACACTTTTTATGTTCAAGCAGCAAAACTGAATGTTGTGTAGCAACACTTCATATATATTACATTATTATCTATCTATCCATTTGTGAGGCTGCTCAATCATGAAGCATGCAGTTTATATATGGGCATTCAGAATTTCCTATTACTTGAGTTTAATACTGCTCAATAAACTATTACCACCCCCGTTCTCTATACACCTTCCCAGAATAAATGTTACATCCATTATAGAAGTGGTTTATTTGTGATGCCAAATAATTGCACTGTCTTGTATGGATATATCCAAAGCTCATTACAAAATCCTTGAGATCCTTGCAGTTTGATTTTGTCATCTTCAGAGGAAGGTATAGGATTCTAATTTGCAATGACAAGTTGAAACATGTTCTGATGTATTGGGTTTTATTAACTTGCAGGTTCTCAGCTCACTCATGTTCGAATTTACATGGTTTTACTGCAGTGTAACTGAAGATTTACCCTGCGAGCAGAGATCTCTCATTCTTCGTGGCGATATGAGAGATCTCTGCTCGCAGGGTACTGAAGATTGTACAGTATACAATATATATCTTGGATATTGATACTGTCAGTAGTGTTTCAAAATGTACTTATATACATGCCATTATATGAAATATAAGTATAAACTTTTATTATAATGGACATAAACAAAGTAGATTTGTGCATTCAGAATTTTAAACATTTGTCGTTGCAGATTTATATAGGTTTTATTCAGCTAGTTAAAACTTATACACAAATTTATTTTAATTATATATTGATAATAAAATTTATATTGGTATTTTAATACAATGATTTAAATCTCATAATCCAGTCCGTAGTTAATGCTTGTTGAACAATTGTTAGTTTTGACATGTAATGTTGTTCTCATAGAAGGCACCTCTATCAAGGTTTAACAAGCTGAAACTGACCAACTCAAATGACAATATACTGAAGAAACTTGACAACCTAGGCAGGAACCATGATGCTTTCCTGGTACAGGCAAGAGAGCAAATCTCAAAGGAAAACATTGTTCTGAAGAATGCTGAAGAAGAATGCAACAACTTGTTATCAAATCATCCTTCTCATAAGACATGTTCATCTCAATGCCAAGAGGAATGGACAACAGCCATGAAGGAAAAAC
>JAOEJI011074010.1:0-12972 GCA_025448255.1 Umimayanthus chanpuru
CAAATACATCCCACGTTCCTTGTTTAGGCAGGGGGGTGGGGGAGGGGGGTCGGGTGGGCTAAAATAATCCGTACAGTTCTCGAAAACAATAGGTTAAACCCGTTGTTTAGGTCTATCACCTACATACAGCTTGTTAATGGCTTTAGATTATACTCCAAACTGTTACGTATGGACCGTTTAGCGGCCAGCAGAGGCGCCTACTTCTGCCTCGGACAAGGCTTCCTGAAGTTTGCCTTAATACTTCAGCACCTGCATGCTCGTTGACAATTAGCCGCTCTACTTTCAACTTTACCGACCTTGATTACCTTTACATTTACGTAGGTGCTTATCACTGTACTAGATATCAACGATAACCGGCCGTTATTCCAGCGCAGTTCATACACAATTCCCGTGGAGGAGGACACTGGGGGCGGTTTACTGATTGAGCGGATACGAGCAACAGACAAAGACGCTGGGGATAATGCCCAGCTGACGTACAGTATTGTGTCAGGAAATGACAAAGGTACTTTGACGTGGTTAGTTTATAAACGTTCATTAGGTCTGGCATTAACTAGCTACAACTGTAATTTACGACTCTTTTGGCGGGGTGTTAAAGGTCACCGGTGTTTTGCTCGCCAGATTATCACCATACAGTTAAACTTGCTACGCAAAAACAACACTGAGACTTACTGCATTTAATATCCAGTCTAATGATCGCTACTGAGTGTAAAAATCAAGTAACAAGATTCTTAATACTTTTAACAATTTTAATGATTTAATAAGGGGTTTCGTTGTATTTCTATCCAGGCTATTTTGCGATTGACAATACGACTGGTGATCTTACACTGGCCAAGACCCTGAAACACGAGGCAAACAATACTCACAGACTGGTGGTTATGGTGACGGATGGAGGGAGCCCGCAGTTGAACAGCAGTGTTACTGTATCACTTCTTATCATCAGCAGGAACAGACACGCTCCGGAGTTACCAAAGGATATCCATGTGTCGGTTAATGAGGTCAGTATACTGAAGAAATAGTAAATTTTATTAAATTTTATCATGTAAAGCGCTTATGGACTATAAGGAATAAGCGCTGTAGAAATAAATTATTATTATTATTAAAAAAGTTTTTTCTCTTGCATAGCTTAGTATAACTTAGTATGAAATATTGATTCTTTTTATATGCTATGAAACCTTTGTGCTATGCTATGATATGATTTCTTAAGTTATGCTATGCTACATGTATTCAGCTTCTTTTAGTTATAGAAACACACGGTAGGTACTCAGGAGAAGTGTTTGGAGTAGCAAAAGTCGTTGCAGAGGGTTTTTCTGTACTTCTCGAGTGTTCTTACAATTTCTCAAGTGAGTTTATTGGCAATATTAAACACAGCAAACGGCAGAGTTGTCTACTACTTTTACAAAATAAGCCAAGTAAAAAAACGTGGGAAGAAGCACTGAAACAAACTTCAAGTTATATTAGTTATGTTATAAATATAAATATAAATATAATTATAATTAATGCTTTAGGTAGATTTAGGGGGCCCAGTTAATAACAGATGTTTTTAAAAAAACTGAAGGGGCATCCCTGTTTTAAATATAGGTTTGTCCATTCATTACGCACCAAAACTATAGCTGGTTCACATTCATAAATTCGAGTCTAAAATTGTTGAAATCTAATAGCATTTTCCCCATAACCGTTTCATTCAGGAAAACAAATTTGTCAGTGCCGTTCAATCCGCTCGATTTAAATGAGAAACCCATGCTAACGTGTCTACTTCAGAAGCAGTGCTAAAAGTAAATCCGGATTGTTGTAAGCAAAGAAAATCATTAAAGCCAGATTGTACTTCCCTGTCACCTGTCTGTTTGTTTTATCAGTTTCAACTGTTTGAAGCAAGTTCCTGCTGTAACGTTCTGCAAATGTCAGTGCAGAGAAACCAACAGATTTACCGAACCACTCCAGTCATTATTCTCTTCACCTTACAATCTCAAAATAATTTTCTTCCTCTGTGTTTGATGAGCTAGCAAAAGTTCAAACTGCCACTCAAAGTACTTGTGTGAATCTAGTCTTACTAGATAGTCAAGCTTCCTTCGAAAACTTTGATTGCCATCTTCATCAACTGTACGCTTCAAACATCTTGTGGTTTTTTACTTGTTAGTAAGCTTTCATCCGTGATCGAGTCTCGTTAAAAGGGGATCGGTTTTGATTCTTTGCTCTTTATGCAGTCTTCAAAGTGCAAACTGACAACTAACGCTGTAGTATATGGCCTACTATTATTCCACATATTGCGGAAAACATTCGTAACTGTTTCGTTATTCAATACATCGAATAATTTGCGACTGATAAAAAACACAGCGTCATTAGAAATATCTTTAAACTCAATCTATCTTTCAAGAGCGCACCTATTGGTACAGTGGTAACAACCCTCAACGCCTCGGACGCAGATCGAACTGGGATGGTGAAGTACACGCTACTGGGTGGAGATGACAGAAAGTTTGCTGTTGGCTCTTTAGACGGCGTCGTCAGCACCACCGGCCTCCTTGACAGAGAGAGCAAGTCCTCGTACACGGTGTGTCACTTTGATTGATTGGCTTGTATATGTTGTATTAGCAGCGTACATTGTTTCAATGTATGCTCTCATTAAGCTACTGCTGAACCTGAAATCAATGCATGGTTAAACCATATTCACAAAAAAACAAGAAGGTGCTGGAAGCCTAAACTGGGAAATGGAGTTTGTGTCACAACACACTTTAGGCACCATATAAGGATATTCTTTTTCAGGTCTTATTTATATGTGAAAAAATACAGAGATTAAAATCTTCGTCGATTGCAATACAGTTCAGTTCCACCTATGAAGGACTAGGGACTTTGAGTAAAGGCCCAGTACTGTACATTTAAACGTGTTAATCACAACTGAATTGGTAAAACAAAAACTGGCAAACATTTGTCGTTTTTTCAGAATTCAAGTATTTACTATAACCGCTAATACAGGATAATTATATTTGTTTTCTTATAATATGTGCCACTTCATAACATGGATCAAGTGAAACTGGTATGCTAACTGTACCTTATACTGAATATGAAGAGTTTCTACCAAAGCAAGAGTTGAAAAAGAATTTCGTACAAAATACGTTTATGAATGTACTTTGCAGGATAATTAGTTTGCACCATTCCTGTTCTTTTGAACAAAACAAATACTGTGCGAAATAGTACTTAACACACTGCCTTCTGAGATTGCTTGGGTAGATGTTGTGAGTCCCTGCTTTACTGAAACATACCAACTGAACCAAGGCGGTTTGTCTAAAGTGCTTCAATTGCCAGTTCTTGTAATTGAGAATCACGCGTAGAATCTCTTTCGTAGTTGAGTAAGGCGTAGCATAACACGTTTATAACTTCACAAGAAGCCAACTGGCACCTTTTTAAATCGCTAGCTTTGATTGTTTTGTTCTTAAAACTTACAGTTGATCGTGATGGCACGTGACACGAGTGTTCGCCCGTACTCGGATTACGGCGTAGTAAATATTGACGTGATTGATGCCAACGATAATCCGCCTCAATTTACACAGGTAAACTACTTAGATTTATCTTTTAAAAACTCTTGGTCATTTCATTTAGTTGTCTTGTACTGAGTTGTGGATACAGCTTAGAAAACCGTATACCTCTCATGTATGATTGTATTGTTTGGCGCTGATACGTTTTCGTCCAAATAGAAAATCTTGGGCTTTGTTGTTCTAAATCTAAATCTGTAAAGGATATACGGCAAAGAGGGTCTGCAGTCAATGTCGTCAATCCGCAGGAATTAGGAAAATCTGTAGCAATTCTTGTTTGTCAAAATATTGCTGATTAGCGATGCTGACTTGTTGATTGCCTGGTTGCACGTCCGCTGATAACTATTTTTGATGAATCATATACCAAACTATGAACTATCTCGTACATCTTAGCCATCCTAGGTCCTTAATCATTTACGAGACACTGGATTCGCTGCGATAGTCGCTTTTTACGAAGCTGGACTTTCTCTAGTGTTGCAACATCGCCTTTTTCGTTAAGATCCCATATGGAGCTACAGTATTCCATCTAGGGTCGCATCAGGGCTTTGTATGCTGTCTCTTTGTTGTTGCTGCATAAGAACAAATCAACTCGTCACATGAAAAAGCGTATTCAGGCTCCTGAGCTACCAACTTATTGGAGCTCTAAGACCCTCAAGAAACTCGCTAGCTCTCGTTGGATTTGACTGTTTGAAAACAAAAATGATATAGATTTTGCGTAACAAAGTACGCAAGTTGCCCAGTTGATTCCTGTAAGAGCACTTTATCCTCCTCAGTATTTTAAGTGATAGTCTATTAACTATAACAAACTAGTAGCTTTTTGGACTCTATTAAATTAAAACCAAATTGAAAGAACATTTTTTTGGCGGTATATGCTAAGGAGTCATATGAAACAATCTAACTATCTTTTTTTGCAAGTAAGTGTTTGCTTTAGTGTTCAAGCGGTGTTTTCGCGTTTTGGCAAAAAACATTGAAAAATCGTCAATTCCCGAATGTAATCGGTCATAGTAAAATACTGGAAAACGGAAACATGTATTATAAATTGTCCAGAGATTTTATGTTCTACTGTAAAATTCTAAACATATGCTGAAACATCGGGTTACAACAGAAAGTGTTTTGTATACAATTATTACATTTGATCTCCATAATGAAAAAATAGAAACTCCTCTGCAGTTTAAAATGTAGAAATCATAAATGTGAACTAAAAAATGAGAAAAGATCCGATAGATTGACAGCATTTCCCTGCCTTGCAGGCCAGATACGTGTTTGAGGTTGTAGAGAATGCTGCGCTTGGCAGTATGGTCGGGCAACTCAGCTCTACTGACTCGGACGAAGGGCTGAATGCGGTGATCCGTTATTCTATTCCAGGTGAGAAGGTGTTTTAAATTGTACTTGCTCAGTCAAGGCTTCGTAGTTTTAAATAAATCTTCATTGACCAACTTCTCAAAGATTATAATGCATTCCTATTATCATAAGGCATTGGACTGTTATTCTCTTTCGCTGCGAGAGGTCTGTGGGGAGGCTATCTTTGTTAGGTGTGTGTGTGTGTGTGTGTGTGTGTGTGTTATTACGAAAATTGTTATAGTAATGGCAACAAGATCTAGTTGACAATTTTAAACGATGTGTTTAGGGGAAGAGAAGACCTTCGCTGTTAATAGTTCCACAGGGGAGATAACCGTAAAAAGAGACCTGGTAAGCAAAATTTACCTTGCTTCTGATTTCCGTTATTTCTTGAATGTAACATCATTCTCTTACCCATCCCTCGGGTTCTTTGGTGGCGTGTTGCATCTCCTTAAAGCCTACCCGGCTCCAATGGAGCTAACAAAGCAGCTCCTTTGTCACCGATCTCATTGCGAGACTACGGAGCAACAGTACAACTGGTTCTTTGGGGCCTCTGGCAGGAATGAACCACAATTGCAGCAGCTGTCTTTTGTGCTTACCCTGCTCTTATACAATTTAAAACTAGTCGTTTCTCGAGCCGAGAGGTTGAATGCTGGGTTTTGTGGAAAATGTAATAACGATTTGAGACAGACCAATGGAAAGTGACCTATGTTGCCAGAGTTTCCCTTTCCTGCTGGAGGCCTGAAACCAGTAGTAAATTGAGTGAACCGGAGTCACTCAGAAATTTGAACAGGTGCTGCAAGATTCCTCCCCTCTTTCTAGCCATAGGCCCGAGATCTATGACAACTTTCAGAAATCAGAAGTCACTTGGAAATTGGAACTGATACTGCCCTACAGCTAGGGGCGTAAAAAAAGCGTGGACTCTGAGAACAAGAATGGTAGTAACATATCATTTTATGAAAATATTAACGAACGATAACGAGAGAATATCAACAATTCTATGCAATCAAGAATTTCAACAGTATCGTTCAAGAGTTGTGTATTCTTGTCTCCCGTGAATAGGAGCTTTTCTATGATTTTTTGTAACTTTTTAAATATGATATTTTTCGGAGCGTAGTTCCTAAATACCTCAATCAGCGCAATTCCACTGACTGATTTCAAACGCAAACGCAATTTCTAGTTTGCTAACATAGTTTACTGGTCAATTAATGATTTCAATACCATTTGTTTTTTCAATGCGATTCAGTTTTGAGAAACTGGGTTCTGACGATAAATTATTTGATTCAATGATCAAAACTTCAGATAGATTTTCAGCTTCAGGTTTTGGCTTGGCATCGTTATAACCGCTGTTCACCAACTAACATCCATTTTTGGCCCTGATTGTAGGATAGAGAGCTGAGGTCAATTTATAGCTTTACAGTGAAAGCTGAAAATGTCAAATCCATACCACGTCTCCATAGCAATGTCACTGTTGTTGTTAATGTCATTGATGTCAACGACAAGAAACCGAAATTCAACCAGAGTTCGTATCACGCCCGAGTTAGTGAGGCAGCCGCGGTCGGGACAGCTATTATCCAAGTCAACGCTACTGATGAGGACTTGGTGAGTTAGTATTTGTATCTTGCAGTACAACACAACACAACACACACAACACAACGTAAGGCAGTGCAACGCATTGCGACACGGCACAGCGCAACACTGCACAACTTGACTTGATGTGACTTGATACAACGCCGTGCAGTACAGCACAGCACCCGAGACAGCATAGCCCAACCCTAATAACAAATAATTACCGCGAGATAGTTGATGAATATCACACGTGATAGCAAAAATACGTATTGCGAAAACTACATAGGTAAACTGCTATTCAGATTCACGGTAAATTGAAACATTTTTAAATGTTTGCAGGGTCTAAATGCCAAGTTCCTATACTCCATCCTTTATGAGCAAAGTAGTATGGACTCCAAGTCGTTTGTTATAGATCCAGAACGAGGTACAATAACAACTCGCCTCCAACTGGACAGAGAGGAACACCAGAACTTCACAGTGAGTAAAGACGACTTGGCTGTCTTGACTTCGATTGTCTAGCCTGGTTCTCTTGAACTGAAACCAATTCTCTTGGATTTGTTTTCTTATTTGTCAGTAAGATAAACTGAAAATCTTACTATCTCAGTCATTATGTAATTCCCTGTTTAAATTTAGAATCTAAGCGCGAACTTTAGTTGAAATGGACAGGGAAATGAATCTTGAAGAAAGTTTAGTGAACAGATGGTTTCTTGACAGTTTATCTTTACAGTAGTTGCTTGATTGATCTGGTATTTTGTAAATAAGTTCTGTTCTTGTAAAACATGTCATACTACTGTCTTGAAGAGTGGGATGATGACCACCATACCTCGAGCGCACCCCGGGCTCACGTTCTTTTGCTCCGGCTTCTGCACGTGCAGAACCTATCCTCTGGTACCCAGGATGTGAAATATAGTTTAGATAGTAAGAGTTAAACATTTAAGAGTGCAAAAATCTAAACTAACTAGTTAGGAAGTTGGTTTGAACCAAGAACCATCGGGTTCAAGCACAGATCCAAGTTTTATTTTGTTTTGCAGTTGATGGTGCAAGTCAGGGATGTAACTGGACCAAGCTCCTTCCGCGCCATTGTTCTTGTGTATATCGATGTTGATGATATCAACGACAACCATCCGCGCTTTGTTCAGAGACAGTACACGTAAGCTAGACTCATTTGCACTAAGACTAGATTTATTTCTACACCTACCTTTTGGTATTCTTGTATCTTAGTAATGTTATTTGGTACTCACTTCATTCCAGTGAATACTGAACTTCTTCGAAAATTAACCAAGCATTAAAAAATCTGTTTACATAATAGAAAGACAGTTCGATGGATAAGAGACAACGACGCAAAATAAAACAAAATAAGATAACAAAACTTGACGATGACGTTTAGGTCGAAAAGGTTTGGATTTTAACATTGTATATATATTTTTTATCAAATTTTTAGCCTTTCATTCATATCAGTTTGTAAAGCTTTCCATAAATATATTCGAGAAATCTAAAAGACTCCAGTGTGTACTCTTTTATCACGGTCCTAAGGTAGTGCTTCTTTATTTATTTCTTTTGGTAAAACAGCTGCATAGAATCTTCCAATCTGTTCCATAGAACAATATTATAGTTCCATCATTTTTTTTGAGCATGCCATCTTCATGTTAAGCAAAGAGTGAGGACGGATTTTGGTATCACCTCCAAACTGTCTGCTGGTCGACTTTAATACAATTACCTAGTCACATACTTTTTTATAAATGAATATTGCGTTTCATGTTTCAATCGTTCAGCACTTGCATGTCCCAGTTTAGGTTTGTTACAATGAATTTCACCAGCACTTTAGTTGCACAAACCAATCAATTCCTATTTTTCCTCGGCGAGTGTGAAATAGGTTAGGACATTTCTTCCTTCACCTGGAAAATGTGCTTCGGATACAAAACTCTGATTCCAGTTGCTCGTAATCAACTGACTTCTTTCGGACGACATGTTATGAAAGGCATTGAAGGGATTTCAATCAGCAACTGAAGCCTGATAGCTTCCTGCATGTTTCATGGTGAAATAAGTTGCGTATATGTATTTCTCGGTACTGTCTCCGTTGGCTAGATATTAGACATTATTGATAGTAAAAGTTTGACTCAATACGCCTCTTCCAGATTTACTCCGAGTGAAGATGCAAAAGTGAATGATATTATTGGAAACATCACAGCCACAGATGCTGATGAGGGAGTAAATTCAAAGGTGACCTACGATATTTCAAAAGGCAATGATCAAGGTACCACTTCAACATATCACATTTAAACCACTATATATGCTTAATAGTGCTGCGCGGCTAAAACTTGCTGGTTACCCCTTCACTTTCGTGTTCATTTGCCGCAAATTACCATCTTAATTTCCCACGACTATCTGAAATCTGGCCTTGTAGCTCAGTTGGTAGAGCAACGGTGTCTGTTCTGGGAATTAAGGTATTTTGGGTGTACACTAGCATTAATCTTAGAACTACAAGTTGTTTTACTGTTTCTGAAAAACCTTTGTTTTACAGCAGTTGATTAGCTTTAACTTAAGAGTTTGTGTATTTCTGAGAACTTCTTAGGCTACATTAACTACACAATACAACACAACATAACATATCATAACATATCGTAACGTAACATAACGTAACGTAATGTAACATAACATAACTGATAAAATAACACAACGCAACACTGATCCACGAACGGACACCCGCCTTCACACAACAGTCTCCATTGTCCAGATATTCTACCCAAAAAGCACTAGCGAACACATGTGGTGTGCACGAGGTCAATGCAGTTGGTAAGGATCTCTGACTGCCATCCTAGAAGTCCTGGGTTTAATTCCCAGTCTGGTTGAGGGTTGAACGTTTGGGCGACCTTCTTTCTCCTCACCGTCCGTGGACAGGGACGTTAAGCCGTTGGTATAGTCTCCCGAAATGGTATCCAGGAGACTTAAAAGAACCCATACACATGTCGAAAAGAGTAGGGTAGTGATCTCGGTGTTTGGAGCTGTGTTCCGAGGTCGTTGATGATGAAGATGATGATGATGATGATGATGATGATGATGAGGTTGAGGATGATGATAGAGGAAGACAGAGGCGCCACCAGATACTTCAGTTCAGTCTCGTGACCCGCGCTCTTTCTGTACTTGAAGCGGCGACTAGCTAGGCAGCTTCAGTGGTGTAAACGACCAGAACGTTTTCGTAAATTCTGTTGTGCTGCACATTTAATTTTAAAACTGTTAAGTTTATGAAATGTTGTTGCCTAATGTTGATACTCAAATAATGTAAGTGATAAATCACTGCACTCTCATCTACAAGCACCATGGCATTACATGCTCCATTTTTTTACGATACTCTCTACAAGTTGCATAGAAATCCACACTGTTGTAAATTGCACGGCCTTCCTTGCTTGAACGATGTAGTGTAAGATCGTCTAGTAGCACCCAACATTTCCTTCTGTTGGTAAACATTTATCACCAAATAGCTTAAACGTAGTTTTTGTCATTTTAGGTTTCTTCAGAATCAGTAAGGACGAAGGGATTATCTACCTTAACCGCACCTTGGAACACTACGTCGCGTCATATTTTAACCTAGTCATCAGAGCATACGACGGAAATTTCGTCAGCAAGTCAAAGCGAAAACGAAGGAGCGTTCAAGGTAAACCCTATAATTAGATCGATAAAGATGAACATTGAAAACATTAAAGTTTAAACATTATGTAGAACAACATCTTCTACCGCATCACGGATTCAGGATGGAATTGCGTTGATGGATTCGAGATTACCACGGATTAAACTAACAACCTCTGCTGGCAATCCAACAGCTATTTGTATGCGAGACGTTCAAAATTTCTTGCTATTTTGTAAGTACTTCTTCACTATCATTGACTATGATTCAAATTGTAAGTGTTAAATATATTTTTTCACATAAGTGGTTTGTAAATATCAGTTTCGCTGTTTATGTGATTATTTTTAGTTACTGAATGAACCGATCCTATCAATTAACAGGCCCATACTTCGACGAAGTCACCGTTTCCATCGTAGTACAAGATACCAATAATAACCCACCTATCTTCACACATGCGTTCTACATTGGAGGTAAGGCAATCTCATGTGTAAATTGTGGTGTTTTATCTTCTTTGATAGTTCTTTAATATGTGGACTGATTGGGGCATAATCTTTGCATTACGTTTTGAATCATATGGACATACTATATCTATTCTTCATTCCTTTAATAAAAAATAAACATATTTGCTGTTTCTGTTGCCAGGGTTCTATGACCGTACACCAAATGTCACGGTTGTTTCATTAAAGGTAAGCGGGATGCTATCTTGCAGAAATAGCTGAAAATGTTGTCTCAATATTTAAGTTATGAAATAAGAATGTTCGTTAATAACCTGCCATATCTCGACAGAATCATCCACAGGCTGAAGCGTATAAACAAAACAGTTCATGACTAGTTTTTAGTCCAGTGTTCATGCGAGTGGTTCACACTTGTGACGGCATAGCATAAGAAAATTAAATAGCAAAGAAAAGACAAAGGAATGCCACTTTGTTGCCTCTTTCATCTCTATTTAAATTTTTTATGCTTGCGTTTATGCTTGTGTGTGAATTGTGAGCCAGCCGTTAATGATATGGTGTTCTTTGACGAGAAGTAATGACTGGTTATGTTAAGAGACTAGCTATGTCCCCAGGCGCCCTTTTCCCGCTTTCATTTTGTCACGGGCTGCTCGCCTCAGTCTTCTAAGCTGTAACGCAGTCAGAGAAAAACGGAGATGACAGGGGACTTGGCTATTCAGAGACAAGATAGGTATTTACAAGACAAAGTTGTTTGGAATAGCGGCTTAGTTTACTGTTTGATTAAGTTTTTTAGAAAAGCTTGAGCGACAAGTCGGAGACTCCATTTACATTTGCACGAGTTATCTCGTTACGTCCCATAGAAGTTTCCGAAACGCATTCATATTACACGAGTATTTTTGAGTTACCTGAGAACACTCCTATGTACCTCGGGTTGCATTTACAGTGGCAGGACTCGAGTAACCCGTTAACGCGTTGTAACTCCTCTTGCGAGCAACCTAACTGGGTCACTCCCAGGAGTATTCCCAGATTACTCGTTCCACTTACACACGCGCATTAGGTAACTCGAATGACCCGGGAGTACTTCGGGATAGCTCGAGCGTCCTCGATGTAAATTTTGTCGGACAAACCTAATCGTGCGCTCGTGATGTTGATATTTAAATGTTTAAGGCCTGTAGAAGAAGTCATCTCAAGATTCACAAAAACCAGTATCAAGGTGTTGATACAGTCGTCAAATATAATTTAGTTTCACTATTATTATTATTATTACTATTATACCTTATTAAAACAATACAGAGGAAAAAAACTTTAAAAGGGACTTCAACATTGTTTCTGACATGTTTCATTCTAATAATACCTAATACTAGACTGTGAAATGTTAACTACCGTAACAGTTCTTTCTTATTCGCAGGCTGTCGACAAAGACACTGGTTATGGCAGTGTTATCCAGTATCTTGTTGTAAACCAGACCCAACCGGCTGTATTTACTGTTGAGCCATTTTCAGGGCAGGTAACGTGGTCCTCTCAACAGAATGGCCCGATATTTGACAAATATGTTGTGAACGTAACCGCCAGAGACAACGGTGGCATTGTTCCGTTTAACCAAGCTCCGTCGTATGCGTCTGTTTATGTAAGTGCATGGTAACTGAATTTTGCCCTTTTTTGCCAATTTCTCAGTCAGTGTTCTTCAATAAAGATTTGTTCATGTTAAACTGAAAGGTTTAAAACAAAGTAACCAAGTAACAGGTGATGCCATGTGATAATATAAAAACGTGCTGGAAATTTTTCAACCGTGAAAGAACACGCAGAAACAACAAATCACGACATTCATCCAAAATATGCAGAACTGCTGGAACAGAATGTCAACAACAAAGCGAAGAGGCTCTTTTTAGATGCAATGCACAGTGAAAAGGATGCTAATGCAGTCAACGAACACATTCCATTCCCCATAGCTTACAGGCCTTTGTTAGACTGCATGAACTGATTTTTATTGAAATCAGTACTTCATCTATTTCCATCTCATTCATGCTCTGATGAAGGACACAGCAGGTGTCCGAAAATTCAGCGTTATAATAATTGTTTTAATTTATCAAGCAAAATTTTTTTAATCGTAATATAGAAAAATTTTTAAACAGATCAGATACAACCCCAATTGAACCTTTTAAAATTATGAACACTGATCGCCCAAACAGCAGCATGTGATAATATGGTTTTGGTTATTTCCAAACTATTAAGCAGTTTTCTTCAGTAAAGATTTTGACTTTATTTGAGTTTCTCACGTTTTGAAAAACAAAGTAACCAAGTAATTGGTGATGATCATGCTGGGTTCCCGTTCAGGTCAGTCTGGTTTCTGCTTTCATGGTCTTCTTCAGTTCACGTGCCTTTGGTTGCATCCAGGGCGCTAGAAATAATGGGCGGCGCAACGCGCTCATTGGGTCTTGTGCTACGTGTGATGCAAGGGGAACTGGGG
>JAOEJI011075121.1:0-12970 GCA_025448255.1 Umimayanthus chanpuru
GATGATACTGGCTATGAGCAGGATTTCGACGTGGAAATAATCGATGGGTTTTATTATCAAAACATCGCTTTTATGAACGACAAGGTCCAAATATTCGCTGAGTATTGGATGAAACTTTATTCAAATTGTTGCCTTCAGCGAGACTGTGCTGTTGAACTTATTAATGATGGGAAACCCGATGAGGCTAAAGAAGTTCTTAAAGATTGGCCTGATACATTAGGATCACCGAATATTCCACAACTATTGTTCGAACTACCCCAAGAACCAAAACGAAAGAAGCCGTCAGCTCTTTCAATTGAGAGTGATAGTGTAATGCTAATCAAGGAGATGGAGAATAATTACATTCGAGGTGAGATAGTTCATTTTCACGTTCCGAATGTACTTCCAGAGACTGATATTTCTTTGGTTGACTATGAAACTCGTATTCAAGAGTGTGAGAACTGCTTTAAGACTGTTGAAAACTATGTTATTCAAAATGCATTCGTGTATGGTATGTGGCTGAGTCGAGCATTCGAGAAGTTTCAAGAGGAGAAGGGTATGAAGCGGGTTTCCGGTAACTTCGACGATTGGGTTGATTCGAGATGCAGAGTTAAGAAGACAAGGGCTCGACAACTTAGGATGTTTTACAAACTTTTCCACCCTTATAAAAAAGTTTTGAGATGTAAGTTACCATTTATATGGTTTGTAAAGAATGGTAAAACAATTGTTGATTATTTTAAAAGTCATTGTGAAGCAGCACTTCCGTGGACCCATGAACTGGACTGTGCTTGCGGCACTTGTGATTTCGCCACAGCTGTGGCGTGACGTCACATAAAAAATAATTTCTCAACTAATAATATAAAATGAAATATTGCGATAATATTCACAATGAACTCACAGATAGTGGAGAGATTTCTTGTCCTTTTTGTGATTTGAAGTTAAATGATTATGAATCAAAACATGAAAACCCTTGTTGTGAAAGTGTTGAGATTATCAATGACTATGGTATGAATGTTTGTAAAAACTGTGGTTTAGTTCATGGTTATGATACGGTTAGTGAGTTTGTAGATTTTCACGAAAATAAGTACAGGATGAGAAGGAAATCTGTTTACCACCGAAAGTATCATCTAAACAACATTTTAATTAAATTTGATCTGAGATATACTGAACGTGAAAAAATTCTCGAGAGTTTTAATCAACTAGAAGATGCAATCAATGAAATTCAACCAATGAAGAGGTATCCTGTTATCGATTTTTTGCTTTATAAGATTTTTCAATTAAAGTTCAATGAAAGTAAAAACCAAAGATACGAAAACAATATGAAAAAATGCACACGGATTATAGGTAAGAAAACACTTCGACGATATGAAACCCTGTGGGAGAGAGTGTGTGGACAAACTGATTGGAAATATGTTAAAACCAATGAGAATGTGTTTATAAGGAAAAAAAACTAAATAGGTTATATTGTAAAATATTTGTCGTACCTCGTTAGAAATTTATCAATAACGGGACTATTGTCTGTGACGTAGTTGTCAATCTGATTCATTGTGATGTGAAGGCAGGTTTTGTTGAACTCACCTGACCGACAGGTTTCTTTTATTGCGTTTAGAAGGTGTTGATATGACTGAAAACTATATAAACATGTCTGTATCTTTAAGTCTAGTGATTTATGTTTCATATATCCTTGAATGAGCAGAGCAACGGTACTGATTGCTATGAGGCTGACTCCACTTGAAGCTATTGAAGCTGCAATACCTCCACTAGCAAAAACCACTGAAAGACTATCACCAACTATTTTCATTTTTTTATAGTGTTTATAGGCTTTCTTGTAAGCCCAGCACTTACGGTGGTAGGAGGCATAGTAAGACCTCAGCTCAGATAGCTCATCATCACTTAATTTTTTGCTAACATGGTTCCAGTTAAAAACATTCTTTTTCTGGGTTTTCTTCATCTATATAATTCAAGTAGATAATTTTTCAATTTTGCTGATCAAATGCCACTACTAGGGCAGCCTCATTTCCATGTATAGCCCCCTTGTATTGTCGGACACCAACGTTGATAAGTCTGATATTCTGATAATTCGGAATTTGATTCAAGTTATACGTATAAAATATACCCCAGTGATGCTTCAAACCATTAGCATCGTTGATTGATAACCGCTGATACTGTGGCAGTGCAAGATCCATCTGGAGGATGGTTTGAGTATGAATTGTACCATCAACGAGTGTGTATTGCATCTGAAATTCCACCCCTGATGATGAATTGAGGACCCCATCATTGTCGGTATCCATGCCCACAAGTACTAGTTTACTTGTCGAATTTGGTGTGACAAACATAGCGACGGTTGTATGCCCATTATCAGCCAAGTCAATCGGATAGATGAAACTACTACTGAGCCCATCATAATGCCAAATTCGGAAAAAACTCAACTTGTTCTGTAAATACGTCTTTGATACGTATTTTTCTTGAATAAAATCAATATGTGTGTTCAGATTGCTCATATTATTTGGTTAGATTAAATATCGATTGTCTTTTTTTGGAGTTGGAATCTCACAGGTAGAATTACGGCAGTTTTATCTGTGGTTCCTGAAACGTGAGTAAGACGGTATCTTCTGCCATGATTTGGATCAAGAAGTACTGGAACATGAGTTGCATTAAAACTTTGGACAAAATTTGTTATTCTGTCATATACTCCAGTTGACTCGTCGAGAACTTCAATAACCCAATTACCGTTGTTTTTAGTAGTTTGCTGGTGGAGAGAAAGGCTTGTGATAGATACGAGACATGGAAAACAGAACAAAATAAATTTAGAACCATCTCCAGCGTAGTTGTCTTTGAAACGATATTGTTTGTTGAATGAAACGATATTTTCAATTGGTTTCTCTCCATGATCAAAGTTAGTCTTTACAACAATCTCATATCTTCTATCACCGTTTTCGAGGCTACGATACCTGGGAATCGTGAGTCGAGAATCGTAGTCGATATTGTCAATGATCATGGGATCAACATGACCAGCCCCTCTTCTTCCAAACAAGAAAAGAGCTATCTCTCTCCCAACCTGGTGCCTTAATGTGAGAGTAAACACCAAGGAACTAGCATCTGATTGCAATACTATTTTATTATCTATCACGATAGAATGAGAATCAACTAGATCCTTGTAACTAGTAGTTTTAACAGCATTTGTACTTATTTCGTTAATCTCCATATCAAATTCTGAATTATCATCCGATGGGTTTATAATACCCTCAACACGAAAAGCGTACGCTCCTCTCTTCAAAGATCGGAGTGTGACGGTTATAGTTGCTGGACTCCCTGATAAAGATAACACAGCATGTTTTTTAGCATTATGGATTCGTGCAGTAAAATCTCGATATGCACTATAAACGAATGCACTGATATTGCTAACAACGCCGAAATCACTAGAACTCAGATTAAATTGATTTTTCGTTGAAATTGATCTGAAAAAATCTCCTTGGTCTACGTATGTTTTGGTTGTGGAATCTGTGTTACTCACTGGTGCATGTAAATTGGTTAGCCTCTTCCCAGACATATTGTAATTTCCATCATTATCTAACACGAAACCAATACCAGGATCTCCTTTATCACCTTTTATTCCCTGTTCTGAGGTGAGAATATCACCTTGATCATTAAAAATTCCCATATATATGTACATTACATTAAACCGCGCCTGTAAAATTCCATCTTACGGCCTTTCTCGGTTTATCAACATATAGAAATGAATATGGCTTTTCTGTGGCTTTTTTATATTGTTCTTTAGAAACACCAAGCTCACGAGTAACTAAACCTCTTTCGTTATTACTGGGAAACTCACTAACACAGAAATGTGAGCAATTAAGTCGAATGTCTTTCGGTGTTTTATAAAATGATTGACTGAGGTAAATCACAGAACAATTCTTATGTCGACCCCGAATAAAGTAATCTACGAGAGGAGATTGGTTCTTTTCACATACAAAGTCGTCAAATATAATTACTTTCTGAAGATCACTTTCAAGCTCTGAGACAGGAACAATATCATCATTACTGTATTCAAGAACGTCATAACCTACTTGCTTGCTAATATTATCAAACCTTTTTATCAAATCCTGATACTTTCCTTGTTCAAGATTTTTTGCATAGAGATACAATTTATCAAAATAGATGAGTGGTTTTAACAGCATATGCATCAAAGTATTTGTTTTTCCAGCTCCTGAAGGAGCTGATAGAAGCATTCGAAAGTTCTCTTTCGGCATGAAATTATGGATTTGTTTATAATTGGTGACATTGTCGTCTGGAGTATCGTAATTTGGTATATTCATTATATATGTATGTTGGATTATTATAATGAGTTGAGATAAGTTGAGATAAGTTGAGATAAGTTGAGATAAGTTGAGATAAGTTGAGATAAGTCGAGATAAGTCGAGATAAGTTTTTTATATAACCTACTAATATAATGGATATCGAAAAGATTAAAAAATATACCAGCCATAAAGTAAAAGCTGGTGATAGTATTTCACGTGTGAGAAAAGCTATTAGGGATGAAAGATATGCAAGACAGGACCAGTACGAGGGCGTCAGTGAAACATTTAAACCACTTTTAGATAAACAAGAGTCGGTTAAAGAAACTATTGATAAAAAACAGGATAAATTAATTAACCAGTTAAAAGAAAATCAGACTAATATTATTCAAGCTATCGAATACAATCCTAAAAAAGCCATAACATATGATAAACGAGAACTACCACCAATCACTTGGGATTTAGATGATACCGGGTTATATGATGATAGCAGCAGTTCAAAATCATTGGAATTTGTTGATGATGATGAAGTGCCAGTTGTTAAAGAAGAGAAAAAAAAACCAACCTATAATCCAGATAAAGGTATAAACAAAGAATATAGTGATATTTTAAGCACAATGGGCTATCCTAAACCTAGTGATTTTTTAAAAAATGAAGAACTAAGCGTTGATAATACTATTTCAAAAGTAAAGGATAAAATAAAACGATCTGAGGATTATATAAAAGACAAGTCAACAAAAAAGGGAACACCCTTGAAAAGTCTAAGTAAAATATCTATGAGAGCTTATGAACGAAATAAACAAGAACTTCCATATTATAAAGATTATTTGAAGAGAGTAAAAATGCTTCAATATTCTAGCCAATTTCAAGGAGAGGGAATCATATATAACCAACCAAAGCGAAACGCCTATAAAATATCTTCAAGTGGTCAATATGGCGATCTTCAAATTGATTTACCGAAACTAGTGGGACAACTTAAATTAATTGCTTCGAAAGACGGTCAGAAAGTATACGATAAGGTAGTAGATTTTGATACATTGGATCTCCTTACAAAGCGCTTCAATAGTAAAAAACGTTACAGTGACCTGTCACAAAAGGTATTCAATGAACTGAATCAATTATCAGAAATCCCGATTCACAAAACAAGTAAAAAATACTCAAAACTCGGTAGTGGGGTAGTCTATTTTAATAATTCAGGTGATTTATTCAAGAGGCTTGAACTTGTTGGTGGTGAAATATCAGCAGGTAACAACGGGAGAGAGTTACAAAACGAGTTTACTAGTATAACACACAAATTAAGAGACCTGGGTGAAATAACGAATAAGGAGTTAGATGTATTACTTGATAAATATATTATGTAAACAAAGTATATATGAACTTCACAGAAAGATCGATTCATATCAGCTCGATTGACAGAGAGGGTTTTGGGGTATCTAAACCAGATGACTTTGTCATCAAATTTTCTCCACCTCTTCACCTTGACCCGAATATGCGTCATGAGATCGCTGTTGATAGAATCAGTATGACATATTCTTGGCATAATATAGCACCAGAGTATCAAAACCAAACGATTCAATATTCACATGATAATGGAGTTAATTGGAACACTGTGACATTTCCAAATGGGATGTACTCATACTCAGACCTTAACGATTATCTTCATCAGGTGATGGAGACCAATAGTCATAAGAAGCAAGACGGGACTTATGATATAAATTTGTTATTTGTGCTCTCTACTTACAAAGTAGTCGTCGAAATTTCAAATAACTATCAGCTAGACCTGAGAGGGAGTGAATTTGGGGATCTCATTGGTTTTAATAAAAAAATTGTTTCATCTACAGAGTATGGAACTCGTCTTCCCAATATAACAAACAGTATCGATACACTATTCATCAATAGTGATATTGTAAGTGATTCTATCCTCAGTGGCGTCTCGACGAATACACTATTTGTTATAGCAACAGATAATTTAAAACGATCAAACCCATTCACAATCGAGCCAAAACGAGCTTTGTATAACCCAGTATCGAAATTCATAGTAAGTAATATTCGTTTCTATATTCTAGATTCACTAAAAAGACCTGTTAATCTGAACGGAATCGATTGGCATATGAATCTAATCCTTCGATCTACACCAAATTAATATAACGTAATATATATATGGTCAGACAGTGTGAATACAAGAAACGATATAACCCAATGATGGGTAGATATGTGTATACGCATGTTTATAATGGTTCTGTGAAAGAGGGTAGTGGTATTTTCAGCTCTATTGCAAATATAGGGCGTAAAGTACTTGGAAAGAAAGCAATCACAGATATTGCAAAAACTACAACAAAGAAAGCTATTAGTTCGACTGGAGAGTATGCTGGTAAAAAGGCGGGGGATAAAATTATTAAACTTTTACAAAAAGATAAGAAAGGTGTTGTTGATGTACCAAGTGTTGAACAACAAGTAAAAAATTTAGACACTTTTGATAGAAGTTTAGCTCTAGAAAGACTTCTTGCTGGTTCTGGGATAAAAAGAGGTTAAAATTATCTAAACAATTATTATATGGTAAATTATAGAAATCCAGAATATGTTGAAAGATATGAGGATGTAGTTTTTGAACTTGAGACCCCCCTTGTCACTAATGTAGCAAACAATGCACATCAAAATAAAACAAACTACAGGTTTGTAGCTGATAATAGTGGAGAGGTTAGTCCATTTGATTGGTACAATGCTCGTTTCCTTGTCGCCTTCAAATTAGTGAAACTAGCAGATGGGAGTAATATCGCGGAAAATGATCATAATGGGATTGTGAATGGGTCTCATGCTCTGATTAGTAACCTTACTGTAAAGAATAATGGTATACAAGTTTATGATAACACAAATGCCAATCAAACGGTAAACGTAAAGAATCTCCTTGAGTATGATTCATCCTATGCAGAAAGTATAGGAACAAATTCATTTTATTATATTGATACAAGTAGGAGTGCTGAAGAGAGGCCGGCACAAGCTGCATATAATAAAGGATTCGCTTCTCGTAAATCTATTCTTGGAGCTAGTGCTACTGTTTCTTACGAAATACCACTAAATAGGTACAGCTTCATCGAAGCTCTTGAGGATGAATTTCTTCCGAATTCAAAGGTTGAGATTCAGGTTACTATTGAGAATGATGCGAATCTGGTTTGGCAGGCTGCAGATAATTGTCGGGTTGTCATAGAAAAATTTCAACTATGGGTACCTAGGATTCAATTTAATAGTATGGGGCAGGAGCTATACATGAGTAGATATTTGAAACCTCATAAATGGACATACCTGAGGGAGATGGTTGAGAGATCCACATCTTCACGACAGCAAACTGGGACTTTCAGAGTCACTTCGGGAATTTCAAAGCCTCGACATGTCTTCGTATGGATATTGAATGACGCGAGGATTGATTCTCAAACCCAAAATCAATTCCTCTATGATACATTTAATGTAGCTAATGACCAAAAACTGACTAGCTGTTATCTTGAGGTTGGCAATGGAATCCAGTATCCAGAGGTTGAATACACCCCTTCTACAGACATTTCACGAGTGTACAGGGACGTTATGAAATACGTTCATGCAAATAACGATTTCAAGGGTGGAACACTCATAACACGCTCTAACTTTAATGCAATATTCCCAATGGTTTATTTCGATCTTACAACACAAAAGGAAGATATTAAAGATGGGACAACGAAACTAACCCTGAAGTACAAGCTATCAGGTGCAACAAATGCAGACTATTCCGTATACGGAATGGTTTTGTATGAACAGGACGTTGAAATAGTTCAATCAAGTGGTAAACTTATGCTGAGGAGTTAAATAAAAAAAACCTTAAAAATAAATTAATTAACAGATCATATTAAATCTTAAATTTTAGTATAATCTATTTATATATGACGTATTTTGAATATAACGTAAGCCTGACAAAAGGTCAGAAGGAAAAAATGCTAAAATCGTACCAGAAGAAAGCACCATTTTCAATAAGATTGAAAAATTCACAACTATCAGGGTCTGATCCACTTATGCTTACACAAACTCAGATTAAACGGATTGAGAAGAGTAGAAGAAATGGGACTGGAACTGATCTCAGAATCAGTGCAGTTCAAATGAGGAATCAAGATGGAGGTAGTCTGTTTTCAGCCTTGATACCACTGGTCAGATCAGCCCTTCCAGTAATCGGTAAAACCCTCGGTTTGAGTGCTCTCGGAGGTCTTGCTTCAGCTGGAGCAAGTAAACTAGTAAATGGTTCTGGTCTCTTCAGTGTGCCACAAGACAAGGTTGATAAACTGATCAAATATAAGGACTATCTTACCGAAGCACAGAAGAAGCAGATTGTGACAGCGCTACATACCGGGTCTGGTATTCCAAGATTCAGACTAACGAAGAAACAACATGGAGGTTTCCTTGGTACTCTATTGGCTTCTATTGGAGTCCCCCTTCTGCTTAATGCTTTGACAGGGAAAGGACTTCAGGTTGATCCCCATGCTTCAACATCTAACGTTCATAACGTGTATATCCCACCCAATGTGTCCCCGAGAGGTATGGCTCCTGGCGGTAAAGGTAAAGGTATAAGAGATTATCCATTTCAAACCCCTCCATTTTATGATCAATTCGGCGTTCCTGTTGGTATGGGTATTAAAAAAAAAGCCAAGGGAAGAAAAAAGAAAAGAGGCGAGGGTTTGCTTCTTGGGAAGAACAGTCCATTCAACGGTATTCCCCTGCTAGGAGCAATTCTGTAAAATTCATTGAAAAACCGCTGAGCAATATTGATTTATTGAATTGGGTTGAGCATCTTGGTATAAAGTATTTCAGAGGTGTATATTCAAGAGATAATCTTCCAAAAAACATAAGAAAAAAAGAGTGTGGTATTATTAATCTTGATACAGAAATAGGCCCTGGGACGCATTGGGTTTGTTACAGGAATATTGATAAGTTTTGTGAGTATTTTGATAGTTTCGGTCTTCCAATGGCAGAAGAGATTCATCATTACTTATCAACAAGTGGTAAGCAGATAGTATATAGTCACGATGAGATTCAAGAGAGAGACTCGGTTTTATGTGGTTACTGGTGTCTTTATTTCCTTCATGAGAGACAGAAAGGGACATCATTTTTAGAAACAATCCATAATCCACAGTTTGACCCAATTGATCACAGTGTCAATCATCGATTTTTAATAAAATATTTTAGTATAATATAAGAGTATATGAAATCAGAAACAGATACTAGTCTAATAAAAGAGACTAAAAAAGAAGTATGGAGAAAACGACTCATTCGTGTTAAGGAGGTTCTAGTTCATATTTTGGACGTCATAATTAGTTGTTTGAGACATCGAAAGAAGAGAACCTAAATTGTCTAACTAATTTATATGAAGTCTTATTGTGTAAAGGAAAGAAAACAGACAGAATCTATTCCAAACTCTGAAAGATATGAAAAAGCTAAAAATGGCAGACTAATGTTTAAAAGCACTTGTGTTAGTTGTGGAATAACAAAGAGTCAATTTATTAAATCAACTCAAGGAGCTGGATTTGATGAAGTGTTTGGTAAAATGGGTTGGGAGCTTGGTAAAATAGGGGTACAGAGAGCTTTGAAATCAAATACAGCAAAAAGAGCTGCTTCGAATTATGTGAAATCAATAGCGAATAAGATGATTGACCAAGGAGTTACGAGTACGTTGAATAATCTTGCATCAAAAATTAATACTGTTGTATAAATTCAAGATAGCTAAATTGTCTAACTAATTTATATGAAGTCTTATTGTGTAAAGGAGAGAAAACTTACTGATAATGTGTCAGGGAATGAGGAATATACTAAAACAAAGAACGGTCGTAAAATGATGATGGCTATCTGTGCAAGTTGTGGAACAAAAAAAACACAGTTTGTATCACAAAAAGGTGGATGGTTGGGATCGAACTCTATTCTACGTCAAAGGGGAGATAGATACACAGATGTTGACCATCTGAGGGAATTGTACAAGAACAATCCTCAACTATTTTACGGTCAAGGAATTGATATCCACAAGCTTATCGGTAAGCTACCAAAGCCAAAATCTGGATTTACTCCAAGTAAATACAAGTATATGGGTCCGTACAACCCTCTTGAAAATCAGCTGGAATATGATAAGAGCACAGGTGAAGTAACCAAATGGCATGTTCAACCTTACAATAAAGTAGATGAAATAGCTGCACACCATGATATCTGTTACGACCGGGGTAAAAGCAAAGGCGAATGTGATAAGGAAATGGTTAAATCACTAGATGCACTACCATATAGTGAAATGCCAAAATGGGGTCAGACTGCGAGATTTTTGATTAATACAAAGCAAAAGCTTGGATTGGGTGTGAAGTCAAAAAACGGAAAAGGCCGTCGAGTGAAGAAAACTGGCAAGAAAAATTAGCTGATGAACTACATAAACCAATAAAACGTAACTTTACTTGGCGGCGTGTTATTGTGAATCATATAGATGAGATATGGTGTAGTGACCTCGTTGAAATGCAACAGTTCAGAAAATGGAATAAGGGATTTAGATACCTTCTAATGGTTTTAGACATTTTCAGTAAATTTGGATGGATTATTCCATTGAAGGATAAAAAAGGTGAAACAGTCGCTGAAGCATTCAAATCAATATTCAAGGAAGGTAGAAAACCTGAATATTTATGGACAGACAAAGGGAATGAGTATTATAACAAACATGTGAAGGATATATTAGAGAAGAATAGCATAACATTGTATTCCACTGAGAATGAAGAAAAATCATCTGTTTGCGAACGATGGAATCGAACAATAAAAACCAAGATGTGGAAACAATTCACTGTTCGAGGTAATACCATGTATTTGGATATACTGCCTAAAATATTGAAACAGTATAATAATACAAAACATAGAAGCATAGGTATGACACCCAAAGAAGCAAGCATGAAGAAAAACGAAGGAATTGTTTATTTCCATTTATACGGTGATATGAAGTCATTATCATCGAAACCAAAATTTAAAGTTGGTGATAAAGTTAGGATAAGTAAATACAAAAGGAAGGTATTCGACAAGGGTTATACTCCGAATTGGACTGAAGAAGTGTTTACAATTGATAAAATACAATACACTAATCCAATCACTTATAAAATAAAGGATCTCAACGACGAAGAAGTGACAGGATCATTTTATGAACAAGAATTATTAAAAGCCAAACAGGATGTTTTCCGTATTGATAAAGTCATTCGGAGAGATTATAAAAAGAAGCAAGCTTTGGTGAAGTGGAAAGGATATAGTGATGATTTCAACAGTTGGATTCCTTTCAAGAATTTACAAAAAATATAGATGATATTTAAAAATTGATTAAACGCAGATTAAACTATTTAAAGAAAAAAATATATAGTATTTATATATAGAATGAATTCAGTTAATTCAACTAAGAAGACAAAAAGCTATACTTTGGTATATTTCGGTGCTGGATGGGATTTTACCCCACTTAATAAAAAAATGTATAAGAAATTCAACCATTTCATTTTTGTTGACAGCTTACCAAATCTCTCGCATTACGAACCAGGATCTTATTGGTATATAAAAACCAAGGATAGAAAAGCATTTATCAACACCCTTAAGAATGAAGCTCATAAATATGGGTTTGTACTAAGCAGTATCAAGAAAAACCTGTTAACATTTAAAAATGATCACCGAAAAATCGAATACTATATCAACACAACAGTAATAGACGCTCTGAATGATCCAACCATAAGAAAAAAATTAAACAAGGCTAAGTGGTTGCATGAAGAAGGGTTCTACCCGTATGCATATGGTCTTGAGGTTGGTGACCTACCAAACCTTTTAGAATGTCGTGCGAAGATAGAAGAATTATAAATATCATGTGAAGATACATTAGTTCCGGAATATCATATACATTTTATATACGTAATATATATGATAAACGAACAATTAAAACATCACCTTAAAAACTTCACTGTAAAGGAGCTAAAAAAGGAGATCCTCACTGTAAAAAAAGGTTTTCAAGTTTCAAAATTAAAACGGGCTGCGGTAGAAAACGTTATACTGCTAAATCATCAACATTTCTTACACCTTTTAAATAAGAATAAGGTGAAGAAGGCTATACCAAAAGCTAAACCACAAGTTAAACCACAAGCTAAAACTCAAGCTAAACCAAACAAACAACAGTTAAATTATAACAAGAGTATAGACACATTGATAAAAAAGTACATAACCCAAACTAAAGTTAAACCAAACAAACAACAGTCTGACGCGTTAGAAGATATAAAAATAAAAGAGTACATAACCGAAACTTTGGATGAGCTTGACAAAATGGCAGTTGGTGTAAGGTATCCTGTGTTCATAACACTACGTAATAAGGACCTTATTGGGAAAGCTCGAACACGCTATGTTATACGAGATGCTTCCGGAGATTTACTACTAAGTACAGAAGACCGAAAACAGGTAGAAGACATGCTATCTTATACGCTAAAGAATATGTACTAATATTTATGGAGCTATAACTTCTATGTTGAATAGGTTTAAACGCACTAGTTAAAGATACTTAAAAAAATAATATATATAGTATTATATGGAAAATCAAAACGTGAAGAGAGGTCGTGGAAGACCCAGAGTCTTTAGTGATGAGGAAAGAAAAAACAATAAAACAACCTATATGCTGAACAAAGAATGTTATTGTAATGTGT
>JAOEJI011076232.1:0-12964 GCA_025448255.1 Umimayanthus chanpuru
ACCCTTTTAAAGATTGCTCGAAGCACTTTGTACTAGACTACTATTTCCTGTAGACATACGAAGGAAATTATGATAACCTTTTATAGCATCGAATAAGAGCTCTAGAATGTCAGAAGTTACCTTTTTCTTGGTCACGTGTCCTATGAATTGTAGCACGTTTCTCAATCTACAAGTTGAAGATCAAGGCCATTCAGGTTGGCCGCATAATTGAAGCGGTAACTGGTTTGATAAAAATGGACTTGAGCTGACCTGCTTTGAGCTTCTGGCAACGGAAGGAATAAAATGCGTCTCAAATGTATGGATAATATAAGGCCGTTATCAAAAGTGTCAGCACTGAGACAGTTCAACTGACGGCGGCTATGACTAGAGCAACTTTCCTTATCACCCGTGGCATCGGCAAGTTTGATTATTTGGTTGAAATTCATACATTTTATAAATGAAAGCTTGTCCGTCTTCGAGCTCAAGGTTATACTTTAATGGGCGCAGAAAATCATATAACTTGAAATTTGATTGGATCACGTTACTGGTCGGAAATCATTAAAGAAGTGATTTTGGTTTTATTGCCGCCTGTATCTCAATTTTTTTTTAATAGAATAGGAATCTGAAGAAAAGCCGAAAATGATGAGGGGAGAGTTCTTATATGTGTAGTAAGTGTGATACTCGTTCGACATGGAAACAAGAAAGACATTTTAAATATAATAAGTTTCATTTTAAATGTACCTGATAACACATCTTAATTGTTAGCTACTAGGTTGAAATCCATAACAAAATAAGTTGTAGAAACAGTATTTTCAGCAAGTTGAAACTAACTTTGGTCTATTGGGTAAAGAACATCAAGGAAACAAACCCTACATAAGAACAGTTTTCGAAACATATCATTTTAAGTTGTTAGTGGGCATCCCGAGTAATACATAACTAAGAAGATACTTACAGAAGCAAGTTTCTTAGGAGAACTTTCCTCCGGTGAATTTGTCTTGCCAATCTCTTTGTAAAAACATATTTGCTGCTTTGACTATTACTGTAACTAATTATAGTTGTTTTCGACCAAACCAACCAAACGGCAAACGAATTTGCTTATGTTTACGTAGCCTGATGTCTAAAGACTTCAATGTCAACAGTTTGGGCGCTGTTATCGCGCAGTTTATTACTAAACCTTTGCGTGTTGCAGATTTTTGCACAGTTCTTAGGTTGAGTTAAATGTGACTGTTGTGCGAATAAGTTTCAGATTCACGTGGAATTATGTTATATCTATCTTTAATATGGCCAGAATAAGACTTTTTGTTTTTGACACTTTAAAAGTCGGTTTTCCGAGATTCAATAGAGATTTTAAGCTTCTTAGCGGCACTTTGTGTAACTAAGTTTGTTTTATGAAGACAAATCAGATTTAAAATCCCTTTTCTGGTTTTTAAAATTTCCTAAATGTGTCTGAAATTCTTTCTTAAATTGCTGATTACACTAGTTTCCTGATCGAAATTTTAGAACAACTAAGATTATATGCGCTTAGATCGAGTTACACGAGAAAATATTGATAGCTCAAAAGCACGGCTAGTCAAAACCTTTTTGTGGCAGTCGTCCGTGTACCATGAGCACTTCGGAGACAGTGTTTAAATGTGTTTGGCAGTTTAATCTACTTCCGTGTCAAAGTGAACAACCATTTTTCACTTCTATACACCGAAATTCATAAAGCCTGGAGTGAGTATGTAGTCGAGGCATTTCAGGACAGGACAAAAGAAATATTTGAAATATTCTTTTGTCCTGTCCTAAAATGCCTCAACCCCATGCTCGCTCCAGGCTTTATGAATTCGGTGTATGATGTGGAGATAAACCGCAGGAGTACCGGGTTGTCCTTGATTACCACAGAAACAATGAATATATCTATGTGTTTACGGCTTTGGTACTTTGCTTCTTCTTCCTACCATTTCTATTGCTGGTTTTTCATTTTTTTTCTCCATTGTAATTAGGGGAGGACGATCAAAGTAGAAGGGATTGCAAGAACAGCAACTGAAGATGATCTCAAACTCTACTTCGAGAATGTTAAGAGATCTAATGGGGGTGAAGTGGAACAGGCATCTATTGATGGTGATACAGCAATCGTCAAATTTGTTAACTTAGGAAGTAAGTTCCGTCTTTTATGCTGCTTTCATGCGTTTTTTAAAAAGATTTTTCCTTGATTCTATGCAGCGGAAAGTTGCTCGGCTTTGAAAGATTTTCTGTTTGAAAGGGTTTAGATTATTACTGAACAGTTTAAATCATAACTCTAAGAGACGAATGGCAAGCGTATTTATCCAAGAAAGTGACCACTGACTTGTGTACTTTCAAACAAGCGTTTGAAATCCCTATTGATGAAAGTGCAAGAGGTTTATAACTGTATTTAAGCTGAAGCAAAACTTTCAATATCAACATTTAGGCTAAGAATGGTATAATTTTGGAACGTTATGGCGTACGGCAATTTAGAAATAATACGTAGCACAGTGCATTCTGTTCGTTTTATTGAGAATTCAGCAGCATGGCATACATCTGTGGAGTTTGGTGGAAGCTAATCAATGCATCCATATGAGTGTAGCAATTTTAGGTGCTGCTTATTTACAGACGGTTAAGATTTTTTGTGGGAGGGGGGGGGGGGCGTGTGGGCAGTGAAGGTGCAAACGTCTATAGGGGTCCGGGGGCATGCTCCCCTGGGAAAATTTTAGAAAATTTGGATTGCCTTGGACTACATTTCGCGCGTTTTCGTAGTGGAGAAAGAGAAAAATAGAATAAAGAGTAGTTAAAAGAAGAAGTAAATCGCCACCGCTTGATCTTTTGAAAATATAACGTTGGGTTCAAAGTAACGGCTGGCTGGTCACTTGTCAAATGTCTGGCCAAATAAAACTCAACAAGGGTCAAAGGAATACCGAATATTTTGCTTTGCTTGCGCGGAACCTTTCGCGATAATTCAACATGTTCATTTATAATTCGCAGGACGTCATTTTAAACGGTTCTTACACACATCCGTTGACAGTGAACGATACGAAGTCGTGAAAAACTAATCAGTTACGAATGCTTAAAATTGCTCCTGTTAGATTAAACGCACTGGCTTAGGCCGTAACATTAAATTGAATTCTAAAAAATAAAAAAGACAGATATTTGCGAGAACCCGCAAGCGCCAGTGTGCATGTTGTAATTTATTCTCTCTGTTCTTGGCACCAGTGAGCACCTGAGTGTCTTCTAGTGATCTTTTTTCCGCAGACACTCATGCTCATTATTTTCTTCACAAAAATAACCCGCTCAATCGTACTGCGTTCAGGAATTGTAATATTTTATAAACTGTTTCTCATCACAACTGCCGTATCTATCACGATATGTACTTGTGACTGCAAGACCTACACATGCATATATGTATTTTAATACACAACAAAATTAATATATCGCGCGGCAAACGCTGGCACAGATAAAGCTTGTCAAATCTAGTTTAACATTTATTTTAAAGTTAGATGCCCATGTAAGTTGATTACTGAAAATTCCTACAAATTACGCCGGCGAAAAAATTATTACTAAACCTTTAAACATTTTAAACATAAAGCGCTTATGAGTTGTATAAATGTTTCAATTTTGTTTTTTACGTATTATTCAAAACTTGGCCGGTCCACATGACCGCCACGTCCGATGTTTGACCGGTTATTTCCTCATTTTGGACGGACATTATTGACCGCTGGCCGGCCGTTATTTTGAGTCCAGCAATATGATGTATTAGAAACAACATGCGATATGTGTGACATTGGATTTCGAAAATGCCAAATAATCGCAGTATAAGCCAGTATAGAGGTCTTGAGGTCTTTAGAAGTGATTATACCTAAGAACGCATTTCAGTGTTTGGGAGTCATGCCACCCAAAAAGGTATCCAAAAGATGACTGCGGCTTTTCCTCGTTATCGTATTGCGACTATAAATGGATCTCGGCAGATAAATCAATTACAAGTGATCAACAGCAGAAAAGAACATTTATTTGCTTGCTCAACCTCGGGTATGTTTTCTACACTGTGAAATTTGGATACAGTGACAAATCAGAAGAAAACAGTTCATCTTTGGAAACTTTTTCATAAATTCAGATTTTGTCAGCCTAATAAGTTCTTTTCAGGCTAACCTTTTCGGCCCGTTGGGGGGATGCGTTCGCACTCATCGCACCCCCCTGCCTACGTGTCTGTTTATTCTTACATTGTAGAATTCCAAACACACATGTTAGCTCTTGTTTGTCTCAGAATCACTTTTAATTTCTTTCGTTTTAGGTTAGTGTTACAGTGGGACCCCGTTGATACGGCCACCAACGGGCCAGACAAATTTGTCCGTATTTACGAGATGGCCGTACTAATGGGGTAGGGTCAAATTTCATTTTAAGGAACGACGTGACAAATCATAATCGCAATCCCTAAACAATTATTCACTTTCAACGTGTTTTTCAGGCAGACGGGGAGATGATTTGTTTACTTTCTTAGGTTATGTAACAGTTTGATAACTAAATGACGCAGGTAAATGAAACTGACGGCCATGGCCGTTTTCATTTTTCTAATTTTGGCGTGATTGGCCGTATAAACGGGGTTAAATTTTAAAGGATTATACAGGTTGGAATTGTCAAAATGTGGCTGTTGGCCGTATTAACGAGGTAGCCGCATTAACGGGGTTTTCTTATGAGAAAATGTATGGTGGTTTTGACGGGAACAAAAATATTTACCGTAATAACGAGATGACCGTAAGGCGTGGTTCCAGTGTACTAAATTTTTGCGAAATATTTTTCAGTTGCTGAACGTGTTGTGGAGCATGGAAATCACAAAATTGCCGGATCACCAGTGACAGTGTTTCTTACGCCATCACGGTCTGTGTGCTCACAAGCAACAACAATTCTAGAAAACGTAAGGAAAGTTTAAATATTGTTCAGTCTAGGTCACAGTCACGCATTCATATGCAGTGTTACTTATTTTTTAATTAATTGGTGAGTACGGAAATAAAGATGGGTTATGTAAAAGTAAAAACCCTTCATTCAGTCTGATTTCTGAAAAAATCGGTTGCTACGACCTCTTTCCGAAATACCTAAGCATGATCCACACTGCCCAAGAACGCATCTCGCCATTATCACAGGGAACCCACGCGATATTTCTGAAGTTTCTGAACAAAATATATTTGTGCATCAACTAGATTCAACTTGCCTGTCGAGTGGTGATTGTGTTGTGTTTCTCTGTACATCGTACTGCCTCGTCATGCCGATATGCCATTGAACTGACGTTCCAAAATTCAAAATAATTGCTGGGAGCAGCTCTGGCCAACTCCTTGCATGATCCATTGCTGTAAAGTCGCTAAATGTTGAGCGAGTTCTGCCTTGACCTTTATTAGCCTTCGATCATACGTTCGACCGCTGACGTTTCACTGTGCCAGACACCGAAAACTGGAAACGATTCATCTCGCGACGAGCGGCTCGTGTTTCAATTAAGAGGCGGGGTTGAAACACGAGCCATGATGGCTCGTTTCCAGTTTCTCTCGCACAGCGTTCAGTGAAACGTCAACGGTCGAACGTACGATCAAAGGCTAATAAAGGTCAGAACTCTCCCAAAATTTAGTGACTTTTTATACAGTAATGGATGATGCCAGGAGTTGATCAGTGCTGCTCTCAGCGATTATTTCGCATTTTGGAACGTCAATTCAATGGCATATCGGCATGACCAGGCAGTACGATGTACATTGAGACACAACTCACCACAATCAACACTCGACAGGTAGGTTGATATGCAAATGTATTATATTCAGAAACTTCACAAATAGCGTGTGGACTGCCTGTGCCATTATCTTTTCTTTAGCAACATACTTTGGGAGCTTGTCACTGATACATCTACCAATCATTTCAGTTCTTGCGGATTGATGTTAAATTGAAGGATTAATAATCTTTAGGAAAACATTTTTGGTCGAAGTTTGTTTCTGTGACGACGGAATGTCGCTTGAAATGTTACTTACAATAACACTGTGTTTGGTTCTAACAAATTTTTGTGGGTTACGTATATTTGTACGTACGTACGTACGTATGTATGAATGATGTACAGGAACTGTATGTTTACGGAACAGCTTTAGGACCTTTAGTACTCAGTTGAATACTTTGTTTATTAACCAGGAAAGGAAAATATGTGTCAGAGGGTTTTTGACCCATACAACTAAAGATGCACTGATGAACTACTTTGAGAACACAAAAAGATCAAATGGTGCCGATGTTCAGGACGTTACAACTCAAGGAGAAACGGCAGTTATCACATTTGCAGATCGGGAAGGTATGGGAGGGATTATTGACGCAGTCCTAAAAACAGGACGATTTTTAAAAAGCTCATCCGTACAACGTAACTGGTTTGTATCCAACTGGGAATCTGTTTGTGGATTTTTACAATAATAACTTCTTGGAACAGACCTTTCGGGTTCTTCTGGGTGAATGATATTTAACAATTTTTCCCCGAAGTGGAGGTGAATAGTGAGCAATTATTCACCGAAGTGAAGGTGAATAGACCGGGATATTCACCGAGCCGCGCATGCGGCAAGGCGAATATACTGGGCTTTTCACCGACACTGAGGCGGATAATTGCATTAGCAAATACCAATCAGTGAATCAGTGAAGTAAAAAATTACAATCTTAATTTGTATTTTTATGCCGTAATTTCAAATTTGTTAACAAACTCGGAAGTTGACAATTTTTTCGTGTTAGCGTTAAAATTTCTGCCTCTCTTGTGAAATTGTGATGTAGAATAATTTTAAAAAATAAAACCATACATAGGAAAACACCCAAACCAAATTTCGTCGCTTTCTTTGTATTTATGGAGATGGCTTTCCCATTTATTTCTGAAATTTGAGCTTCGCTCAAACTTTCCAGAAACCAGGACGCCGTGTTGTCACTTCCGTGTGCAGTCATGCGAGCCAGGAATATCCTAGGATATTCCTAGAGGGGAACGAATCAGAGGGCGCGAAAAACACTATTCACTGGTTTGGTATATGCTAATGGACATATTCTACTGAGCCATAAAGGGCCGAGGTGGATATTTTTCACTAGGCACCGACATTGAGGGGAATAATTGTTTTAGTATAAAACCAACAAGTGAATATCACTTTGAAAAATAATTTATTTTCATCTGAATAAGTTCAAGGAAGCGCTATAAAATGAATGTAAATTAATATTTACCGAAAAGTGATATTCACTTGTTGGGTTTATACTAACTTCTATTATTATACAGTAGAGTGATTTCTCTCCTTGGATTGGTTAATTAGAGTTCCGTAACTTAAGGGGCGGAACTATAGTTAGTTTTTTTAAAACTAAAAAAATTTGTAACAGATTTTTTTATGTTGAACAGACTACGACTTCACAAAAATTTGAACTGAACAACAGAAAACAAGTAGAGACATTTTTTTAAATCCACTTCTAGCATAAAAATCAATGTTTGGAACTCCGTCAGAAGAAAGAACACACCCGAGCTTTACATCAAGGGAAATTACGAGCAATTGTAATTGCGACAGAAGGGGAAACAAATCAAGACTTTACCAACAAAAAACGTACCTGTTTAAAAAAACCTCTAATTTATTAAGTTTCAAATTGCAAAGCTAATCTCGAGGGAGGAAACCGGAGTACCCGGAGAAGACCCCCGACGTCGGAGAGGAACCGCAAACCCAGCTCACATACTCTCCAGGCCGGGAGTCGAACCCGGGTCGCATTGGTGAGAGGCGAGTGTTCTTGCCACTGCGCCACCCCGACGTAACTGCAGTGGCATTGCACTGTTATAATCCTCAAAACTTTGTAGTCGAATGTTTTCAATAATCAGTCCAATACAACAGTGAGTAGAGCAGTGAGCTGTGCAAACTAGCTACACAGAGCTAGAGTCTAAAAGAGTTGCACGCATTAATTGACAAGTTGAGTTCAATCCGTCTGTAAACCTAAGATACCTTTCCAACCTAAAGAATTTTCCGAGTTGAAGAATAAATACAAAAAGTGAACTCCTAGATTCCTGACCAAAATCCTCAGCAGTGACACCATTCAACTTTTGACAACTTGCACAAAGACCTCGGTTGATGGGAATTTTTGGAAAAAACATGTTTAGTATACTGACCAAACAAATTTTCCTTGCTTACCTGAGCTCTATTCTGGAATTACCACCAACGGCAACCTGAAAGTATTCCGACTGACTACTGTTCAAGTTTAGTAAGTGCTTTAGTTTACAACCGATTATCAACATTTGTTCAAATTAAGTCTTTTCCCCGAAAAACATCATAGTCAAGTTCATTTCTTTTTCGTATAATTCTTATCTGAAAAGGGAAAATATCCATCTTATTAATGTCCGTACTGGCTCCATACCACCGTAATTTCAAATCCTAGGGTTTTTTCTTTTGGCTGCTGGGAGCTAGCCATAACGGAAAAATGTTCAGATACGTCATAGTTACTCAGTTAGCAAAATATAGTTTAATGACACGGTTTCCTGAAATGGCTACTTTTATGAAGAGTAGAACTGACCAAATTTTTTTACAGAAATGAAAATATCAACAAACTACTAACATTACTCTTATTTTATTTTTATTATTATTATTACTAAACAGTGGCTAAGCGTGTATTGCTACAGCCAAAACATGAACTGAGCGGGCGAAAGCTGATAGTCTGGGAGTTTCCCTCTCATGGTTCAAAGAAAGAAGAACAAGAGAATGTTGCAAACGAGCAAGTAGACTCCGAGAGCGAACTCTATCGCAATAAAGTGGTAAGTTCATTACGAAAGGGTAGTGATGTAATTGTCCCTATCTCTGTACTGAGAGTTGTTTTAACTCTTCCTTTTTTGTCAAATATGTTCATATTCTAGGAGAGAACAATATGCGTTGAAGGCTTTTCAAGCACAACGACAGACGATGCTATCAGAAATTATTTTGAAAATGCCAAAAGATCCCATGGTGGTGAGACCGAGAAAGTTAGCATTGATGGCCAAAGAGCATACGTTACATTTACTGACGTTAGCGGTAAGATCAACTTTATGTTACAGCCATAGAATATTTCCCAAAACATCTACCTACCTACCTACCTACCTACCTACCTACTTACTTACCTACCTACCTACCTACTTACTTGCCTACAATACTTACCTACCTACCTACGTCCCTCCCTACCTATCTCCCTACTTACCTACCTACCTACTTACCTACCTATCTACCTACCTACCTGTTTACCTACCTACCTGCCTATCTGTCTATCTATCTATCTGTCTGTCTGTCTGTCTATCTATCTATCTATCTATCTATCTATCTATCTATCTATCTATCTATCTGTCTATCTATCTGTCTGTCTATCTGTCTGTCTGTCTGTCTATCTATCTGTCTATCTGTCTGTCTGTCTATCTATCTATCTATACGGCTATCTATCATAATCTTCTATAGTGGCAGGAAAAATAAGATTAAATTTTATGGGGTTTTTTAATTTATAGTCGCCGACTTCTCCAGTCAAACTGATTTATTGTCGGGTACTCGCTTGATTCAAGTATAATTACTGTTTCAAAAAATAACGTTAATTGTCTGGTTCATGATGCGTTTGTGCATTATGCACTCCTACACGCATTGCACACACTAATTGTAAGCTGTTTAGATGAAGTATTAGTATTTTTTAGATGAAGTATTTAATCTAGAGCCGCACGAAAATTAAATGATTCATATTTTGTTTTTCACGTGTTTGGGAAAAACTACAAAAGTGAACTTTTCATGTTCTGTTTTCCAAAAGAAGACGATGGAAAGGAGGTCAACTGGTTGCATTCCCATGTAAACTCACTCTGTTCTATTATTCTAGTAACACTATAAATATTTTACTTAAGCAAAAGTGTATTGTTTTTCGTAACGTTCTTGTTGACGTTGTTTGACGTTCAAAACTGTTTCGTTGCCCAACCGTGTTACACTTTCCGATGCTGAAACTTGAATCCTCGCTTTGAGTTTAACTACATACAGTTCTATTTCTGTCTCGGTATGTACCAGGTAACATTTTGTGACAAAGCTGTATGTGCAGTTTCAACAGCTTTTTGACTTCGTTCAGGGTGTTCTTTTAGTTGGCAAAAGGGTAAAAATGAATCAACAATTGATTTATTCTCTATGTCGGCGGTGGATCGTTAATGCTGATCAATTCATAATACGTTTTTACTTCGATAGTGGTAGAGTCTATCTTACGACAATCCAAGCATGAACTGGGTGGAAAACAAGTCAGTGTAACAAGAGTGGTTGGCTTAGAGCCGGACGAGCGATGTCAGCCGAGCAAGCCAACTGGTCGAGAAACACCCACTAACGATGCAGACGCATCCACCCAAGTACGTAATTTATCCCAAAACTTCTCAAACAAACCAAATCAAGAATTAATCGTGGCTCTCCGTCGCATTTCGGTTTCTTCTTTCTTCCCCTCACCCTCCCCTGTATTTCCCTCTCCCAAGTCCCCCCTTGCTACAGCGTCCAATATGGCGCCGAGAAGATAAAAGAAAACGCCAGCCACGCAGGCTACATTCCGCGTGTTTTACACACTACGATACTTGAACGTGAAACGCTTTTATTGAGCTTCTCTTTTGATGCACCTGAAACTATCCATAGCACTATAGTGTCAGCCAATCAATTTATTGCCTTTTGTTATTTGTTTCAGTTAATCAGTAGCATATTTTCGGTGTACATTACTCATTAGTACATCTAAGCAGGTAGCATACAGCAGAATTGTAGGGCAATTCATTTAAATAATGCTTTTCCATATTTCTGTATGCAGAGATTAAGAGGACAGACAGCATTTAGAGAGACAACAAACAGCTTCAGATGCATCAAATGCATCATTACATAAAAAATACGCTTTTTGAACATGTTTGGGCAATAATTTTGTTTTTTATCAAAGGAAATGGCGATAAAAGTGCAAGGCTTTTCTAGTTGTACAACTAAGGACGCTCTTCAGTGTTACTTTGAGAACACTCGACGATCAAAAGGTGGAAGTGTCAGGAATGTGAATGTAACTGGAGAAACAGCAGTTGTATCATTCTCGGATTCTGGAGGTAAATATGTTGACATTTCAAGAATAACGAGTAGCGAGAAGAAGAAACTACATTTTGAAAGAGAGAATTACATGTTAATTGTTTTCGTAGTGTTCGTGTATAGTGGGGGCAGTTCTTGTAAAAAGTGAAGAATGCAAACACAATGTTTTACCAACTTGAACGGCAGTGTGTTTCATTCACAACACGCTAATCGTGACGTCTTCGGATCTCTAAGGGACGTGTTTCAAATTCGAAAATAAAGGTTACTTGACAAATTTTTTAAATTTCTTAATAACGATTTCCTAAGAAATATCGAAATATTCACGAGACGTTCCAAGGTTTTTGGCAAATACAACTTCAAATTATTTTGAAGTTGCTTCTATTTTTCTTTATAGTTGAAAAATTCGGTTTTTATTAATCTGAAACTAAGCTTAATCTTGAGACTGAGAACTCTTAAAAGAAGGCATCCTGGCCACCGAGTGGTACACACACGCTCTGTTCTTTTGTATTGTTGTATTCATTATTGTGCAATGCCAACTAGTTGTTTATTTCTCTAACTAGTGTAGTATTGGAAAATAAGTATATTCACAAACGCGCGTTGAATATGAGCTTTTACATAGCGGACGAGGTGCGGAGCGCGGAGTCGGCTATCATAAGCTCATATCCAAGAAGCGTGAGTGGAATAATTGTTTTATTAAATACCAAACACTCGACTTCGTTTATGTTGAGGTTTTAAATGTCAATCCGTGTAAACATCCGGACTGTATACTATTATTGACTGTTTCAAAAGCTGGGTTTCGCGGTCAGTTTCCATATTTTGACAAACTACAGGATACAGGGTTTACACCGGCCACGAGTAGAGAGCCAATCAGATTACCAGAAATTCAATATCCAGTGTTTGGTATTTTCTAATTGTAAATATACAACGTAATTTATAATAGCAAGTCCTTAAATGAGTTGGTATGATGATTGCAAATATCAAAACTCCATTTCAAAATTTACACTCTACAGTTCTTGCCAATAAATCATTGCACGGTTTCCGTCGCCATCTTGGATGTGTGGCAGTCGCAGCAAAATTACAGCAAATGTATGGGATATTGTTCAACTTTCAACACCGATCACTCTGCAATTGTACAACGGATATTGACAAAAAAAGATGTTTTTTACTGAAAAGGTATTGACATTGAGATTATACAGTCAAAATAGAAAGGTTATAGGTTAAGGCTAAAACAGTCGTAATCAAAATTTGAAAACTCCATACAAACCCTTGAATCACAACTTTAGGATTTGTATGGAGTTTTAAAATATTAATTATGAAGGTTTTAGCCTTAAATTCTTCTTCTTGTTTTGAAGATATAATTTCCATATCATTACCTTTTTAAAGACATGTTTTAAAGACCTGTAATTGCGGATAATTGAAGAACTTTTTATACGTTTGCTGTAATTTTTGCCGCGGCTGCCCCACATTCAAGATGGCGACGGAAACCGTGCAATGGTCTATTTTAAAAATGTATTTCAAGCCATTTCGAAAGACCCAATTTTACGAGCCCCAGAAAGACAAAGCATCGCGTTCTCCCCCAAGTCAAAATCGTGCTGAATAGATAGTATTATGTTTTTCTCTTTTCTATTTCTAATTACGTCATTTTATTTAACAAAACAGTTGCTGAACGTGTAGCAAATCACACGGAACACAGATTTGAAGGTGCCACACTTACGGTCGAGCTTATTCGGCACAATCAATCGCAATCAAGTACAGTGACAATCAGTGGTATCTCACCTGCGAGCACTGAAGATTCCTTAGCTGCATATTTTGAGAATGCCAAACGGTCTGGTGGTGGCCCTATTCAGGAAATAGTTGCTCTGGACACAGACAAGGCCGAAGCAATAATTACCTTTATGCTTCGAGAAGGTATACTTTAGGGGCCGTCGGAAAATCGATTTGTTAACGCTTAA
>JAOEJI011078454.1:0-12962 GCA_025448255.1 Umimayanthus chanpuru
CAAAAGTTACAGTGGAGTGAATTCGAGCCCCCACAATAATTCAGAATGCATTTCATGCATTCCGAATTAAAAATGAACAAAAATGAAGGTTTCGACTGCTTTTCCCAAACCCTACCAAATGACGATGTGGTATTACGTGCACACAGAAACATGGAGTAGTGCCCTTTTTAAAGTATCAGACTTAGCTTTTGTGGGGTAAATATTTGATTTTAGGATATTTGTCAGGCTGACTTTATATTTCACAAGTTTAACTATATTAATATTTGTACACAAATTTAATCTAAAACCTATTTTTCCTTTTAAAAAGTGTATTATTTTCCCAAGACTTGGATAGATCTGGCATCTCGTAATACTACAAGTTAATGACAAAAGGTTTAAACTACAAGTTAAAATCAGTGTTACTTACAGATCACCATATATCAGTTTCGCTAGAGCCAATGAAACTAAGTGGTTTACAAGTACAAATGTTGCAGTTGCCAACACTCCAATACAACTAATATTATTCTTGTGATACTAACATCCAGTTTTAATTTCCCTTTCCGTTCTTGCAACAACACTAAAAAGGTATTTTCGTTATAACGATTCCCGACTACTTAAGTTTTTGGGTGCGTTATAGGAGCTGGATGCGTTGGCCTTTAAGCCAAAGTTCAGGATGTTGATGAAGCTTGCGTGTGGAATGGCAAGTACTTCGGATGAAGTAAGGCAAGTTCTAAGATGGGTGGACAGGCAGAATTGTGAGAGATCCCTCAAAGAGTCCCTTATAGAGAGCTGCTTTGAAGAACTGAAACACATGCTTCCGAAGGATTTTTGCGTTGACTCCAACACAAAGTATGTGAAGGTTCCCGTAAAGGGTCATTATGAAGAGAAGATTACAGGTAAGAAAGGGCTGATATTTCAGAGCTTTTTATAATATGTCTTGTAGAAATCGAACCTGTCACAGTACTACCAAATAGTTGAAGAAATTTAATTTTTTTATCATTCTTTTTATTTAAATTATTATTATCACAATTACTAGTACTATTACTAGTACTAATGCTAATATTATTATTATTATTATTTTATTTTTTGCGCTTTTAATATATAATATAATTTCATTTTACATAAAAATGTAGCTCTAACAAATACATAAAACGTTTTAGTTACATGAACTGTCACAATACACATATTGTCAACATTTGTTTACGTTGTGTTGTAGTGTGTATTTTTGAAATAAGTCAAGTATAACGAACTTTCCTATTGGTTGGGGTGTAGGTTCTAAATCTTGATAGAGGCTTACGCGCTACGTCACAGCACGAACCTGATTTTTCAGTTTTGAAAAGGGAAGTATTTTCCAAGTTTTCGCTTGGATTCCACTTTTTAGAAATAGTTTATTTTTTTATAAGAACCGAAGATGGCAACCTGCGCGTGTCATACCAGCTACCTGTTAAAGGCAAATCAAAGCACCGTGTGCCCCGGTGAAATCGTGGATATGTGAATGAGCTCACTTTACCGAAGGACTTTATTAATCCCCCGTGAGCATAAGGGATCGACAGGGTAGAGTTCTGTCTTCTCGTCTAATGGTTCACTTGATTCGATTTCGAGATGAAAACCATCTTCTTCGCCCCGACGAGTCAAAGGCCTTGTTCCACATTCAATCTTTAGGTCACGAATGCAGACTTGGTTGGTATCTCTTCGAATACAGGAGAGAAAACCCATGACTTCTTAAAGATTTTCCTTGATCAGGGTCGGCCAGGGTTTTTGGGTATAGGGTATCCAGGTCTTTTTAATAATGAGTATACGGTATCTTTTATTCGATTTTTCGAGTATCGGTATACTGGATTTTGAGAATTTCAAACAGTTCAAGCATCTGCAATCTCATTCGCACGACAAGGAACTGAATGCGTTTTTGTTGCTGACATGTCAGGCAACGTTTATGAACTTTCGTTAATTGTCGACCGGATTAAGGCCACTTCACAAGTTGTTAAATCATTTAGCATCGGAGTCGGTGATTTATTTGGCATCGCATGCAAATCCCCTGTGGACAAGAAACTGTTTAATTTGTGACATCGTCTGCAGATAATGGTGGTCTCTATGTGGTTGATCTAGAAACGGGTGCCAGCCAGTGTTTGCTAGCGAATGGGACTGGGGAGCTGGAAAGAGCACATGGGATATGCACTATAAAGGATGGTACTCTTGTTATTGCAGACAGAGACGACAAGTTCCATTAATACTCTTTTCAAGTTAGTGTGTTTCTCAGTACTCCACCTATTAGAAACCACGTTGTGGAAAACAGTTTCAATCCTGTTCACACTTAAATGTGTTTAAGTCTTATCTTTCACTTAACTTTAGTTGTTTTTCATACTTACATAGTCTCGACCAAAGAGATGGTTAAAGAGTTTTTCGACGAATTCGGTAGGTTCTTGTGTGTCTTTGCCTTTTGTTTATGTGATTTTCTGATTTATCATTTCTTTGTATATAGTTTTATATATTGCACTCTTACTGATGATGTTACCGCGTCTAAATAAACTACGTACGTTGTATGTATGTATGTATTTATGTAAGTATGTATGTATGTATGTATATACATGCATGTATGTAGCGCTCTTCAGGAGCTCTTCTACATACATGCATGTATGCATGTATTTATGTGTGTGTATGTATGTATGTCTGTGTATGTATGTATGTATGTATGTATGTATGTATGTTATGCTAACGTATTATAGTTGCGGTTTTATACTGATAGATGCTTTGTTGCGTTATCTCTTCTACAGATAGCATCTCTTTGAAAAGACAAGGTGACAAGTTTTTGGAAAAACTTTTGTTTCATCCCTTCAAGCAAGAGGTAGAGAAAACACTCTGTTGAATTTTCGGAATAGCAAACACAACCCTGTTTTCTATTCGATAAAATTGAGGTTTAAACTGATGTATTAAAACGGTTGTGGAATTCGCTTGGACCCGAGCACAAATCCGGCACGAAAAACATCAGAGAATCAATACTGAACAACATGCTTACAGGACGGGACATGATATCAACCTGGACTACATTGAAATCCTAGAATGCAGCGTAAATGAATGGAAAAGACACTCAATTTTAGAAACCTGGAATTCAGCTATGTACAAGAACTCGGTTGATGAGCGAAAATAATTCCTATGAATTTACCAACCATTCATGAAATTCCAGAGGACGTCAGAACAAAACTGATAAAAACTTGACCTCCAGTTGTTCTTGCGACATTTTTCTAATAAGGGCTGCAGCAGCAGCCGAAAAGTTTGAATTTTAACGATGCGTTAACTATTTTCAAACAAGCAAATCAGTTTCAACTTCAATTTGTTCGAATATGACTATCACTGATCACCTTTCAGACACCTTGTTTTCTCTTTTTTCAGGTTGTAATATGGTAAAAGGCAAATTCTTTGGCAAGCTATAAATATTATATATATGAAATAACACAGCTGTCATTTACAAATTAGTACATTATTAATATTTTTAAAGAGCATTTTTCTAAGAACATTTTTGTCTTGAGTTTTGATGTGAAAGTAAGAAGTCTTAAACTGTCTATTCCTACAGAATAAATCTTAGAGCAAACATTACGAATGCCGGCTAAGATAGACAATTTACGCTAAGAGGACATTTTTGTAAATACATACATTCATACAACATTATTTTACCATCAATACAATAATTACAAATTTGATTTGATTTACAGCTATTAAAGTACAGATGCATAATATTTATATTATTTTAATAACAGTGTCGATTTTATACTTGAAATGCACTACTACTTTCATGTGCAGGTCAAGATTCCAAAAAGGCCTGTCACTGCGACTGCCTACATGCTTACGAATGGAGAAGGTGAGCAATCTGAAGGGAACTCAGCAACGCGTGATGCTTCCAGCCAGCAGGACAACTCATCTGGTTCCTCGGGCGTATCCGGAGAAGGGGCGCAGGCTATGAACAATGAAGAAAGTCAGGGAAACAAAGTAGCTGTGGTTAGACGTGAGTACGTTGCAAGGAATGAAGAAAAAAGTATTGCTGGCCCGTGCAAATTAGGAGCTGTTACGGAGACAAAACCTCGTACAGTTTTAGGTACTGCACCCGTTGTAGAGAGTGCGATGGGTGTTTCACAGAACAACAAAAGTGATTTCGAACCACGTCAAGAATTTGTCATCTCATCACCACGAACTGAGCAACAGCAACAGTGGCAGCAGCAGCAGCAGCAGCAGCAAAAACAACAACAGCAGTGGCAGCAGCAGCAGCAACAACAACAACAGCAGTGGCAGCAGCAGCAACAAAAACTACTACAACAACAAGTTCAACAACCACAGCTACAACAAACACATTCACAGCAACAAGAACAAGCATCGGGCTCGACACCAGAACTACAGCAGCAGCAGCAGCTAGAGCAATCACTACGACAACCACGACCTCCACCGCAGAAGGTGCAGCGTTATGCAATACAATACTTATTATAACTATAAATAAATGTTGGAATTTGAACTAAAACAAACAATGTAAATTTTAAGTATTTCATTTTATACATTTGACATTTGTATTAAAATTTTGTAGATACAGGCTCCTCTTGATGTCTGCCGTGACTTGAATGGGCCACCCTGTTTAAATAACGTTTTATCTGATTCCACAGTGTCCGAATCAGTTGCAGCTACTAACTAGGCAAAATAATGGGCAAGAAATGCAATAAACTTTGATGCTGATTCCAATTCTTTCTGTGTTGAATCCACAGCGGCAGGGGGAGGCGGATGTCCATCAATATGTTCGAACTACTTCAGTTACTGAGGGATGGATCGACATACATCCAGAGAGCAGGAACGTGCCTTCATCTAACGATTATTTGTCACTTGGATCTCAGGTTCAACCAACAGGTACGCAGGCCCTTTCTCCAAATCAGCAACAGTTGCAAGGAATGATCTTTTTGGATAAGAAATCAAGAGAGGTCAGAGAGGACCAAGATGCAATCGCGTACCTGGGGAAACTGATTTTGAAAGAGCGAAGCGAATCCACTCATCCAAGTTTGCCCCCACCCGTTGGCCATGCAGGAGCAACTTCTCAACCATTAAACGAACAAGCTACCGGATTGGAAATGTGTCTGACAAACGAAGAACGCTCTGTAGTTGACACAGGTATCTCGGCACAGGATGGTGTAAACGGCTTGCGAGAATTGCCGTCCACCAACTACTTGATACAAACACCCAATAATAGAATGGTTACCGCAAGCCATGGAATAGCTGACGGCATACCAGCTTTGGGCAGTACCAGTAACATGTCATCTGTCCAGAATGTAAATCCAGGTACACTTTCACGCCAGGCGAACACCGCAACATCAAAAACAGAAGGAAGGAATACAGAGGAACTTGTTCCAGGATCTTATCAAAGTTATGTGCAGGCGACCAACGGATTCGCGGAAAAGCTTGGTAGTGGAGGAGAGGGCGACGTTTCGCTAGGTAAGGAAACTATTTTGCTGCTTGTTTTGTTCCGTTGTTCTTGGTCAAGGCTGTAAAACCTGAGTTTTGTATGAGGTATTATGTGACGTACTCTTCTTAAGCGGAGCACCGCCTCCATACTTTTCAAGTAAATTAGTTATTAATTTGTCCTACGCTACCAAGCAAAGCACCTTTATCATTGTACGTTTCTGATCAAACTATATGTGCAATTCTCTGTGATACTATCGCTTGTTTTTGCTTCATGAAGGTCTGAGGAAGAGCATCAGTTTTTTCCGTCTAAAATTTATTTCATAATACCACGCATGCTTTTACTCTACAAAATTGTTACCTCCTAATTAAGCAGGTAGGTAGGTAAGTATTTTATTGAAGTTTAAAACCTTGCAGCCTAACGGCTGAATTACGATAACCTCTTACAACTGATGACTGAACTTGCTTGATGAAGCTCTCTTTCCGTACTAAGAAGTCACGGGAAGAAGAACGAACCATGACCTTAGAATTGTTTCTTATGTATGTGTACGGGATCTGTTATCAGTAGTTCAAAAAGTTCAGTGAGATACTGTCTAAAACCTAAGTTATGTTTCTGTAAAATTGACTGTGTCTTTGTCTAAGATTACGATTATGTTCATTCCTTTTAGCAATTTAGTCTGCATAACTCGGACGAATGTTGTATAGCGCCGTTTCTACGTGCCTTGACTAAGTTAATTACGTACGATTTGAAGAGTCTGACTGGACTGATGAGCGAATATCCATTTAAAAAACGTAAATATGGAAAAACTGGCTAACTAAAATACAAAGCTATCATTTAGAAAGTTAGTTTAATACATTGTCATTTAACTGGATATATGCATTATGTTTTAGGGCATCGAAATGGGTTCGAATTGGCAGTTAAAAGGGTACAAAACCTGGCTTCTTTCCAAAGGGTATGTAGCTTATTCTAAGTATTACATTTACAGTATCAAATGAGACTCGCGTAATGTAATTCCCAACTCAGAGCTTTTTCGATAATGGCATTCAGTAGTACATGTATATAGTAACACAGGTACGTGTTGATTTGTGTATGCGAAAATTCGCAGGCATATATTTTACGTATGAAAGAAAGAAAAAAAGAAAAGGAAAAGAAAAAGAAAAAGAAAAAGAAAAAGAAAAGGAAAAGAACACTGTGAATGTAAATGAAATTGGAAATATAAAATAATGTAAACGAAAATGTGTTATAGTATAATTAATATGCATATTTTACGTATGTCTTATCTAGCGCTTATTCAAGCTACACCCATTTACTTTTACCTTTCCCAAATCACTAAGTTTAAGTACTTTTGTTTCCTACAAGATAATCCATTGAAACCATCGACAGTTTCAAAACCAATCCTATACATAATACACGCTGGTAACAGTAGCTAACAACCGAAAACCGAATAAAAATAAAGGACATACTGTAGATCTAATTAAGTAACAAAACCCAGTTTAAAAAAGACGCATTACAAGCCCATTACAGGATATACTAATCGCAACGTGAAAGACATTCGTGAATGCGTAAATTTAGTAAATATACCGAACCATAGTTAGTATTCAACCATATCAAACGCCAATGGTTGGTCTTTTTTATCATCATGACGTGCGAATTTGTTATTGCTTCAAAATTGTTTTTATTATTCATTTCACCAGCGATTTAATATTACATTTTTGTGAAATATTTACACTTTTGTTAACAGAAATGTGGCGAGGAACCCTAAGAAACCGCGAGGCTTATAGGCTCTTATAGGATTGGGGTTTCTCATTGCAACTTAATTACAGATAGTTTTAACAAATAGTGGTAGGCTATGGCACTGATGGCTGAATAGATTTGTACAAAAGAATGACAGAAAAAAAGAAAAGAAAGAGAAAAAGAAAAGGAAAAGAACATTGTGAATGTAAATGAAATTGGAAATATAAAATAATGTAAATGAAAATGTGTTATAGTATAATTAATATGCATATTAATTGTTGATACAGCGATATTGTTCTTATTTTTGATGTACTCAGGAAAAAAGGATGAGGAAATGTAGAGACCCGTTCCTTTTACCAGTGTGGGATGTTGTAAAGAGCAACATTGAGTAAGTACTTTTTTTAACTGACTCTTGAAGGGGTGTTCATGTTGTGCACAAGTAATCGAACAATAGAGAACCCCCGCATACCAACCGTTTAGTTGGTGAAATTGTGAATAAAATGGCATAAATAATTATTAAGGACAAGTCCTTAACAAAATAGCAGCACGACTGAGTGACAGGCTATGTGTGCTGCACGACTTGAAGCCCCGTACACACGTATCCGATTATTTTTAAGAACGGATATTTTTTTCTCCGTTTTCAAAAAAATTCGCGTCCACATATAACGTATTCGAATTATTTTCGGTTGTCCAAACTAAAATTCTACAACGATGGAAATACGATAGCATCCCTCATAGAGCGTGAGTGTTGTTAGTAAGTTCTTATAAAATTCTCCCTCCACTCTTCTGGTACAACAATTTCGTTAACAACGTTATCCCACCGTGCACGCGTTCGTCCTGGCCTGACCCAGAAAGCTCCTTGGTGTAGTAAGCCTTCTGTTCAATTGTTTTACAGCCCTTGTACATGCTCTTGACACTGATATAGGAACGCATCCTTACTTGTTCAATCGTTTCCTCATATAGTCAGCTTGAAGATTTAGTAACGCTAAATGCAAAGTTCTGCATGCACGCTATTAGGCTTGAACGAAGCCCAAGTAGCAACGACACAAGTCAAGTGTCTGTCGGCCATATTGAATTTTCACGTAGGAGAACCCCAACCAGAGAGTCGATCCATGACGTCACCGTATTCGAGAACCTCCCGTTTTTGTCCGTCCACACGAAAACCGCCATTTCTAGTGCTCAAAAACACCGTTTACGTGTGAAAAAATCTCCGTTTCATAACTATTCGGATACGTGTGGACGGGGGCTTAAGCAGACATGACGTGTAACCTTTTAAAACTACGCGCGTGGGAGAGTTACGGCTCGGGAGCAAACTCGATGTGTGTTCGGAGTCTTTGTTGCGATGCTACTTTGGTAGAAGTTCATCAACTGCTTTTGTATTTGATTGAACAAGAAGAACAACTTCTAGCGTGATCTCTGGTGGTAATCAATCAGCTAAGTAATCTGTCATTCTTCTTTTGTATCACACTTTAAGACAACACGGTCAAAGTAACGCGGTGCAACTATATTGTCGCCGATTCCATAAGTTTTGAGCTTGTACATGTTTTAACACTTGTTTCGGCCTTCGTCATGAAGGAATGGTTATAAGATAATATGGATTCCCTCACAACAAGGGCCATTAAACTTTGCACTGATGAAACAATCACGGGCGCGAACGACGCAATTGAAGCTCGTAAAGTGACTTAGTGATTTAGCACATCCCTAAAATAAATCGTGCTACTCGTTAAGATTTGATAAAACAGCATGAATAGGAAGTAAAGCAGAACACAAAGAAGTTTTCTGTCATCAACAGTAGTAGTTCATCAGGGGGTTTTCTTTATTTACGAGCAAAGTTTTTCAAAACACCCGCGTTGCCTCGTTTCAAGATTCAGTGAAAGAGTCTGCCGAAAGGAGGATTACCTTTATCAGATGTGTGTGATGAATGTCAAATCGATTGAACTAAAGCTATTTTTGAGAAAGTTCGAGAACTATTTTTGGCATTGCTATCTGAAGATAAATTATTTCTGTTAGTTCTTTTCTTCGATATACTGACCAAACAAAAGCTTATTTAGATTTTTAAAAAACAGTTTTCAAACACGAACTATAAATCGAGGAAACAGGATTATACCAACGTGCTACAAGCGAAATCATGATCTTTGAATCCTGCCTATTTTATCAAATATTGATCAAAATAATTCTACTGTTTGCGATTCACGCGTGTTTGAGGAGGAGACTTCTAACATCGGTTACTTAGCCTAGGGTCAAATTTATCGCTAATTCCATGAACTGTTGTTAACTCAAAAACTAATTAACTGAAACAAAGTTTTTTTAAAGCAATGGCTCAGTAAAACAACGTGTTATCTTGGATCACCAGTGGTGCTGTATCAAAATTATCTTGTACAAAATATTATTGAAAATCTGTGTGTAGACACTTTTTAAAACTAAATTGTACAGTTTTCAAAAGCAATGGAAACAATCTATTTTACGTAGTCTTTGAATATCACTTCACTGAAAGCTATGTTCAGTGGTCAGCCATGGACAGTATAGCGGCTGCCGAAAAAGTCTGTATTTACTTTGGTTCGACCTCGCGAGCTGCACCTTCTTAGTTCAGCACAAACAAGGAAGAAAATTAGCCACTTTACATTGTCTCTCCTTTTTGTTCCGTTTAAAATGAGTAGTTACAATATTTGTAACAGTCGCATGTTTTAACAACAAAGTTCTTTGTCTTGTAGCTAGAGTTGCTTCCTTTTGCATTTCAGGAGCGAACCGCATCTTATTATATATCCATTCATGAAAAATGGAAATCTTTTTGATGCTGTTGTGAACGGAAAGAAAGAACTTGACCACAGGAAGAGGCTTGCTATTACCGTGAACATCGTCCATGCTCTAAAGTACCTTCACAGCAACGGGTAAGATGGTGTTGATAAAGTGTGAATAATGACAGCAATGATAACGAATTAAAGGCTGTATTCGTAGTTCCTGGATTTCTTTTTGATTTCATTTGACCGAATCATTTTGCATTTTCCCAGTTGCTTTCCTTTATTTTCTAAACGTTAGACAGGCGTATTTGTTTGTAACTGTAACCAGTATCAGCAGGTATGTCATTTGTTGCTGGAGCAGCACAACAACTAAATGTTAATACAGCAAGGAACATGACATTACCCGCGATTGATTGCGTTCAATGTTGCGTTATTTTCAGTAAAATATGGTTGGTTTTGTTTTGTTTGTATTGGCGTGTCTTGAGCGATTTTTACGTTTTGTAGAAAACGAGCTCTTGAATGTCGCAAAAAATCACAGACTGCATTTAATCTTCGAGTGGACAAGAGGTGTCGTTTTGACCCCCCAAAAGTAAATAAAAAATGTCATAACAAAATTCACCGTTTTTTAATTTATTCTTCAATATTTCCCATTTGATGCATATTTTCTGTCGATTTCAGAAAAATTTGCTGCAATTTTTCGAAAAATAAAATTTTCGAAGAAAACACTGAGATGGCGGACATGTTATTCAATGACTGTTTCCATAGCAGCAGGTTTTAATTAAAAAGTAATTGTTTTCATGTAAAGTAATTAGCTAGGTCAATGCTGCTTGCACACCAAATGGCCAGCTTTTATGTGTAACCATTTGGAAAATCTTGGAGGGGGTGGGAGTTCAAGTTGGCCACCCCTGTCCATTTACGTTATGATTTAGTGGTTGCCCATTCGAGGAATACGTTGAATAACTACTCTTTTCATTACTACTGGACAGTCGCTGGAAGAGTCGAAGAGTATTTATTGCTACTCTCCAAAACGTTCGGTTCTGTTTGCACTGATAAGATTGATTGACCGCATCTTAAAACAAGCTTCAAAGCAACGAAAGAAAGTTTAGAAGGGGCGTATTATAATTAAAACAGTGATAATTATGTCGAAATTGTTGAATATTTTTATTAGTGTAGAGGTACTTCCGCTACCGTTTTCGTCTGAGTGAGCTTTTTGTCTGGGAGAACACAGAAGATGTCAGTCTCCGTAATTTTCCTGTTGCCTTTAAGGTATAAATGCCAAACTTGGAAGGATCTTTTTGCATCACCTACATTGCCATGGTGTGATGCTTAACACGGTGGAATGGCTGTGACGTCATAGGAAACCATTTTCTTCAATTTTGTTCAAGTACCGAAAGCTTTCCATCTGTGAGAAAACACATGCAGGCATTTTATTACCATTTTTGAAGCTGGCGTGGCTCCCATTTTGTCGTATCATCAATATAACTTTGCTATGTTCTGACTTGATATTTTCACAGGTTTGTGTATCGAGATTTTAAGTCTTCGAACATCCTTCTGGATGCAAATTTGAACCCACGTCTTGGTGACTATGGAGTGGTGAAGCAGCTGTTTAAATCAGATTCTACAGTAAGCACAAGTGGCGGTATAACAACGACAAATCTGCTTAGTGCCACCAAAGCAACTGAAGGGTATATCTGCCCGATCTATAGGACAACAAAAGACCCTTGCCCTGAAAATGACCTGTGGGGACTTGGTGTCGGTGAGTGTGTGAAGTTTTCACAAATACGATGTAAAATATAGGACAGATCAATTTTTTTCATATTTGTCGAAAAATTGCTAACGTTTTATTAAGTGATTGTACCTATTACGTTTTTGACTGACACGTTGTTATAATAGCAGGGCTGTTAAAACTATAGGCTTCTATATATTCGCCGTGCTTTTGATTTCCAAAGGTAAAAACCTGTTGTATTAGGATTGACATGATTGTATTATGTTTACACACATACATTACAAAATGCTTTCGGTCCATGTTTCCACTGAAAAGAAAATGGTTAAGCTAAGGGTGCGTTCATTTGGGAATATTTAATTCTCTCAAAAGCAGTAAATGATAAAACTATTATCTAAACTAATGATTAGGGAAAGCTTAAACTATAGACCTTGTTTTGTCTATTTCGAAAGAAACGTGCTGTTCGATTGAAGGGATCAAAGTTTTGTTCCACCTGTTTTGTTTTTGTATAATAACATGATGACCAGTCGAACGCGCCGTAACTGTCCAAAGTATTTGAATCGCAATTATTTTCCAAATTGAACGTCAAATTAACGAAACTGGAGACAAAAAATCTCTGCTAAGAACTGATTATAAATTGTTTCACAAGGGAACTGAAGATTATTCTTGTGAAAAAGAATAAGCTAAAAGGCTTTTGCTAAAATGCTAATAAACTCGAATAATGTATATCTCTCTCTCTCTCTCTCTCTCTCTCTCTCTCTCTCTCTCTCTCTCTCTCTCTTAGTGACTGTTCTGACTAGTCATTTGAGAGTCCTTTAGTGTTAAAAATCTTCCATGTGTTTAAGTTGTTTTGTGTTGTATTCTTTTAACAGTGATGTTTGAGTTGCTCTTTGGCAAGAGTGGATCGGATGCAAATGGGAAGGCGCTTCCTACCAAAATGGTTGGATGGGATTTGTTGAGTGAACCAGTGGAGGCCGTTGCTAAGATTCGCAAGAAACCAAAGTATATCGAGTTGATTAAAAGTCAGGTAAATGCGTGGCAATAACAGTAATTTGTTTCACAAAAATAGAAAATACGATATTGGTTTAAAAAGTGCTCGTTGGAAAAAGAAAATTTTTTCCGTTGGATAAAGAAGCCTATTTTCCGTTGCGTATTAATGCTCAAGGCCATCCTCACTTTTTTCTGTATACTTTTTCTTTTTGTAAAAACCTTTTTAAAATGCCCAAAATATTTAGATTTAATGTTTTTAAAAGAACATGTTATGTATGAGTCAAATCCAAGGGTGCCCATGCCCCCCCCCCCGGGCTGACCCCCGGGCATTTGACATTTTTTATTTTTTTTGGTCAAATTCCCCACCATG